>SDVV010005605.1:0-19084 GCA_016164225.1 Gammarus roeselii | reverse complement strand
CCACCACGACATTGAGTATCACTCCCAACCACCACGACATTGAGTATCACTCCCAACCACCACGACATTGAGTATCACTCCCAACCACCACGACATTGAGCATCACTCCCAACCACCACGACATTGAGTATCACTCCCAACCACCACGACATTGAGTATCACTCCCAACCACCACGACATTGAGTATCACTCCCAACCACCACAACAGCAGTGCGGAATGTAAGGCCTCGGCAAAGAAGGCGAGAGCCACACAAGAGGCGTCCCTGGCATCACTGCCAGAGAATGAAAGAACTCCACGCTTTGGTCCATTCATCACAAATGTGATTAATAAGTGTGATGTTCTAGTGACCTTCTAAGACGTTTCAAATCTATTAAAAGGTATGTTATTGATTTGTAAAAAAAAAACTTTTTTTATGAAATACTTTGGCATTCCAAACAAATTCGATAAAACTTGTACAAATGTTGAAGCGGGAACTGAACTCAAATGAATTTCTGTTTTCGTCCACATTGCGATGACGAGACTAAACGAATACCCGTAAATTGACTTATCTAACTATGAACACCAATTTTATTGAATGTAGTGATTTATTAGAAACATTTCCTTGTCTTTTTATGAGCACAAACGGCTCTTAGAGTAATCAGAATAGAAACTCTGACGGACATTAAGTTTTGACAAAGCTGGCTCTAGATCTGGACATCTGCATTAATAATTTTTGATGAGGCACACTTAACAAACAATTATTTTTATTGTGACAGACGTTCCTATATTTATTGTGACAGACGTTCCTAGTAGTCCGATGTAAATGGTTCGACGGGAAAACCTATGAAGTCCAGACGATTTTATTATATTATGTTTCATTTTCGTCTTGTGCACCTACTGCTTTCATTGTTCAGTGATTGAAGTAGCAGCTCATACTTCCAGTTATGGCATTAACCTCATAACTGAGTTTTCAATTATAACAATTTCAAAAGGGAAGTTATCAATTGTAATGAAAATCCCATTTGAACAGGATGAATCAATACAAACCAATCCTTAATTATCTTATTTTTTATTTTTTTTATTCATGAAAATATTAATTTCTATTACGCG
The DNA here is from genome assembly GCA_016164225.1 of Gammarus roeselii. NCBI lineage: Eukaryota > Metazoa > Arthropoda > Malacostraca > Amphipoda > Gammaridae > Gammarus > Gammarus roeselii. The sequence goes on along the minus strand of SDVV010005605.1, from coordinate 17,994 downwards.
ATATATGATGGCAAAGTGAGAACAGTGTGCACCAGCACCGTGTACTGCACTGAAATAATCTTATTAACCGCGTTCCAAATAATTCAACGTTCAGTGAAAACTTGATTTGATTCGATTTGATCCTCAGTTCCACCAGAGCTTCAACGCGAGTCATGATAGACTCCCCCGTAGGGCTCGATGATCATGGATTCCAGTAGGCTCGCACGCCTCAGTGTGAGAGAAGAAAAAGACGACGCTTATAAAGTTAGAAAAATTGAAAAAAAATAGCAATGTCAGACGCACGCTGGTGAGCATAATAAAAACGTTTAGACGAAACAAACCTCCGCTTCGGATCATTTGGAACTTCAGGAGTAATATGCATGCACGCTAGTGCGTACAGGTAGCATCGTCGAAGCTAGTACAAGGTTTACGGCTAAACGGACAATGTCAGCTCCGACAGCTACGCAACACGACCTAGACCGCGACGCTGTTCAGGCCGACCAGAGTACATTTAATATATTCAGGCGAGATTCAGTCTGAACGAATCCTCGCCTCCAATCCTTTAGAACTTCATGAGTAATATGACGCACGCTAGTGCGCACAGGTATCATCGTTGGGACTGGTACAAGGTTTACGGTTACACGGACAAAGTCAGCTCCGACAGCAATGCAACACAATGTTTACAGCTACGCGGTCTGGTTAAGTAAAAGTACAATCTAGTTATTCAGATAAGATTAAGACTTAGACGAAACGAATCCCCGCCTCCAACCATTCAGAACTCCATGAGGGCGATGTACGCGAACCAGTGCGCACAGATAGTATCGTCGAAATTAGCACAAGGTCTACGGCTTCACGGACCAGATCAACTCCAAGCACAACGCGTCACAGGGTTCACAGCTACGCAGTCCAGGTCAACCCCAAAAACTACAAATGGTGTGTGCACGCTTGAGCAAGCACGGACTGAAGAAAACACACCCATTCACAAAATCACAAACCGGAACTCCCACACAAATACACCAGTGTTTAATACATGACAAAATTGTGGATCGTGAAGAAGAAAGTAAGGGCAGGTTCATCACGGGCTGAAAAGCTTCTCAGATTATAGATTTCGCACTCATTGCTTAAGGGGATAGGGCCGGGGGGGGGGGGAGGTCCCTTGGGTCTCAATAGAGCCTGACGAATCCCGGAGGTCAACCAATGTCCCTCGGGTCTTACCGAGCTCCCCGGGTCCCCCGAGAATTCTCGTCTCAGCTCATCTCGGCTTGTCTCCAATCATTTCGGCTAGTCTTGGCTAGTCGCGACCAACTCGACTCGCCTCAACATGTTTCGACTGATCTCGACGCACCTCGACCAGCCTCGACGCGACCCTCGCCATTTGCGCCAGTAATCCGCGGACTGTAATGGTTAATTGTTTTAATCAAGCATTTCACATATACACTTTTCTGTGTATGGGTTTCAGCGTGGGGAGGGGGAAGCAAAGGTTCCAGGATTTAAAGAGGCTTCAAGAGGGTCCCACAGTTTCTCAAGATGGTCCCAAAAGGTCTTAAGGTGTCCCAAAGGGCCCCGGGAGAGTTCAAGTGTGTCCTTCCCCAAATCTTCCTGGTCTTCCAAGTCCAACGGGTTCCCGAAACCCCGAGTCCCCCGAGTCCCGCGGGTCCCACGAGTACCCCCTCTTCCCTGGGTCACCTTGTCTCGACCAACCATGATATACACAATAATAACCAATGCAAAATTTATCATCATGAAAAAGGGTGGAGAAAACTGATATAGCACAAGAAAAAATAATACTAAAATACTAAAATGAAGTGGTAATGATTTATAAAATGAATAATCATCGATCCACCTCAAGTAAAACTTGAAGACGATAGCAAGTTTGATTGAACTTTTCAATAGAAAGTCAAGGGGTTACGCAGGCTTCCTTCATCAATATTTTATTGACAAAGTTCAAAGGACCTGTACGACCCACACATTCAGTCGAGAAAAAAGAAGATAACATCCCATCGCAGAAAAAGAGCTGAAAGCCAGTGCTGCAAAATGCCTCGAGCTGACTCCTCTTAGAGTGGTAAAGTGTGTTTTTCTCCGTAACGTGAGAATCCTAAGGCTTCCACGGCCCAGCAGCTCCATTGCTCACTACTACGACCTGCCGGTCTCTTGCTCTGCCATCCACAGCTGAGCAAAGTGTTGTCAAGTATCATCGACAGACAACTTCACATTCATTGCAGCTCCGTTGCTCATTACTACAACCTGCCGGTCTCTTGCCCCGCCATCCACAGCCCAGCAAAGTGCTGTCAAGTATCACTGACAGACACTTTTACAGTCGTTGGAGCTCCGTCGCTCACTACTTCTTACACCTGTTAACACTAGTAAACAACCTGCCGGTCTTCTGCCGCAACGCTCTTTATTCCTTCAGCCACAGGAGGATCATCAATCCCTGTCGGTAGGGCTGAGTGATCCTGACTCTTCCAGCTGGCGAACTGATATTATTTAATCAAACGGTTCGTTATTTCCGATCGAGCGCTGCAACCTATGTGGAAGGGGGTGTGGTTGGGAGCTGTAGGAGGCAATGAGGTAGGAAGGGGGTTAGGAACAGAAGATTAATGTGCTTGGTTGGTGAAGAATTGCAGGCCTCCTATTAGGAATGCAGTTGATGCTGAGACGCATAAGGAATGTCGTCATAGTCGTGTTTCAGCGTGTGATGTGTGAATGTAACTACTGCTAAGTACATGAAACTTACTTTCATTGAGTGTTGACGTGGGTGAATTGGGGGTTGTTTGGAGAATATGTTCAGTTTGTCCTTAGTGTTATTAGTCATTCGAAAAATAAGTTACTTAGATTGAGTCACTTTGAGTTTGATTGTTGCAGCTGGAGCAGGAGTAATTTACAAATTGTTCTTCTTGTCGGGAGCTTTTTCTTTCGTGGTGTGGGTGATTGTGATTCGTTTGAGCCTCAATTGCCTTCCAGACAGCAATTTGAAAGTGCATTGGAAATCGACCACGAGTGGAGTGTTATTGAGCGTTGCCTTAGCAGAGAAGAGAGTTTATGTTTGATACTGATAGCCGGAAACAAGATTATTTTAATAAATAGTATTACTATATACAAGGTGAACTGATGTGTTAAAGGATAGTCATCGAAATAATTTTTTTTCAACTTGCGCAACTGCAATACTCTAGTTACAAGCTGGATTAAAATTATGTGTTGATTGAATGCAATTTCTCTATGAAACGAATAACTCAACTCGTATTCATTAATTTATTTTGATAAACCGACCAAGCGAATGCTCCAATCATGATATATTTTTTTCTGCTTGGTGAAACGTTGAATGCAATCTTTGGTGAGATATCGAACTATGGAGAGAAACTAATACAAAAAAAACATCTCTTTCACCCCTACGTCTATGCGCCGTGCATAATAGTTAGAGCAACTACAAAAGAAAAAAAATCGTCGTTTCCCTACCCAAAGGTCTTGTGCCTCGTTACACAAATCATTCCTTACAGCAACTTAGTCTTTTCGTTCACTCAAGATTTCAGTACCGTTTGCAGGAGTCAATAGGTTCCAGGCAATTAACAAAATTCTTCATAATGCCAGAAATTTTGATCTCCTGGTTGTAGTTTAATTTCGAGTTTTTCAGCATTCGTTGGTGTTTAAGTTGCTTGTAAGGATATTATATGTTGATTTATAATTTATTAGCATTAAGGCAGCATACGCAAACAGACTTGTCAGAAAAAATCGTGTCGTTCTGTGACAATTGTTTGTGGAGAGGGTTCTTGTTCATCGACTCCGAGAGAGTGCGACGAGAGTTTTGCAATATATACCAAGTTAACCCGGATCAAAATTGACAATTGGGTTAATTCATCATTTCTACTACCTCCTACACTTCTTTGTTACCAAGGTACACAATGTATTTGCTCTCAAAATCGGTATCAGTGCCCCACCACCCACAGTAACACTGTCAGTCTATCGGACATCATCACATTCAACAACTCCTCAAAATACTACACCCATCTTGCATATCGTAACGTAATAAATCACTCATTATCAACACCACACCGTCTTGCGCCCAACCTACCTCCACCTCTGACATCCTTCCACTCATCAAAGTAAACTCACATTCGCCGATATATCTCATCTCCGTCTCATTTACGGCCCGATAAAACGATATGGGTAAAAAAAAATTTAAACGGAAAATTATAATCATTATTTCTTTTTCTTGCCTGCCGATTTCATTCCGATCTTAAATTCGGATTGAGTCTCAAATTGGACTTAAAGGTCAAGTTTGTATCTCTACGTTCCAAATATTTTTAGTGCCAGATTTGTGCAGCGATCAGGTCAGATGGGCCGTAACCGTGCGGACGTGATCATCCTTCGAAGGGCTGAACAAGGTGACCGGGCTTGGGAGAAGGAAACTTCAAATGTTCAATTGAATTCCAGTGATAGGTTTGAAACAGAATTGCACACGTTTACATGTAAGCAGATTTTTCCATAAGGTTGATGATATCATGTTCAGTTGTTAAAGGCATAATTGCTTGAGACGAATTGTAAGATGAGAAATCTCATGCATATGTTGAACGTTCTCTGGATTTCTCTTCGTGTAAAATGACTTGGAACAGATGTTATGAATGTAAATTTTTGGTTGCCAAGATGTGTATTCTTCTTGTAAGCAGAAGACCATGAACAGGGAATAACTTAAGAAATACAGAGTGTCTACAAAGTTTCCACAATATAAACGCTTGATGAAATCGACGTCATATAACATTTTGAACTTTGAATCAATTTAATTAGTTGAAAAGAAAAGTAGAATTTACATTACGATGAAGCTTGCAACTAAACGCTGGGAGTTTTTCTTGCTTGTTTCTGTCTCGATTTGCTAAGTATTTTTTTCACATATTTAATGATCGTTGGCTGGCATTTGAGGACAATGCAGACCATCACTCCCCCAAACAAGTAGTCGAGCGGGCTTAGGTCCGGGTAATGAGAGGGCCTAAACTGGTTCGTTCGTCTTCTGATTGCTTTTCCAACGACATATTCCGAACGTGGTCTCATGCACAGCTTGATGAACTTCTGAGTTCGATGGCACTTGAATGGTTTTAAATGCAGATCAGTTTTCATTATCTTGTAAGACGAACGAATTGATTTTTCTTAGGTTTCTAGCGATTCAAGGAACTGAATAGTCGGTTTCTTCCTCACTTCTTTTTGAACAAGCACATCCGCTGATTAGGGCTTGCATAAACGTCCTTTTCCTTTCCCACTTGAAGAAGATCCAGGGTTATAGATGCTGTAGAATGCAAATACATAGACACTAGGCCGAAATCCCCCAGGATGGGGTGGCCGACGTCAAGGCGCACCTCACACTCTCATACACTCTCACTCGCACACATTAGCTCTTTTACGCAGAAGGGTACGGTCGGGAACCCCGCAACACACCCTCCGGGTCATGATCGCGGTTCGAGGTCAGTGTCGGCAGCAGGGCACGACAGTTTGACTGGCTTACCCCTGCCGCGTCATGATGACCGGGCCACCCTCACCCATGACCATGCCGTCTCTCAACGATGTGCCTAGGGCGATAAAGCACATCAGGGCAGCGACATAACTCATTCATTCACAATCTTTCTCCACTCACTCCAGTGCACGCTGTCTCGCTACTTCCACTCTCAGGTCTCTCCTTCCTAACGCCTGATTCACACCAGCTTTCCACCCAAACTTCGGTCTCCCCCTAGGCCTACGTCCACTCGCCTCGGCATTCCACGCCCTTCTCACCAATCCCCCCTCATCCATGCTCCACACGTGCCCAAATCATCTCAGAACACGCGAATCAACTCTGACCTCTAATTCTTCACCATCCCTGTTCTGATTCGAAGCCCGTCATCAGTGAACCTGTTTCTCAGCGACACTCCAGTCATGCTCCTCAAACAATTCATCTCGAAAACATTCAACGTTCTTCTCTTTTCTGCTCTCACCCCCCAAGTCTCAGCTCCGTACAGCACAGTTGGGACAACAATACCCTCATACAGTCCTCTCTTTGCTTACATCACCAACGTCCTGCAGCTCATTACGCTCTTTTGTGCACCCAACACTTTACATCCCCCCTTCACTCGTGACTTCACCTCAGTTTCCACTAGTTCAGTTCTTTCCACATAGGAGCCCAGATACTTAAAGCACTGAACTTTTTCCAATACCTCTCCATTTAGGACGACACTAATACTGCTCGCATTGGCAGTCCTTGAGCATCTCATTACTTTACTTTTACCCACGTTCACTCGAAGCTTCGTCCTCTCACACACTCTACCAAACTCAGTCACCAAAAAACATCGCTTCTCCTCTGGATCCGCCACCAGCGCCGTATCATCCGCAAACAGCAACTGGCACAACTGCCTACACCGCCCATTCACTTCGAACAGCTCTATGCCACGACCCAGCACACTCGCGTTCACCTCCCTGACCACTCTATCCATATAGAGATTGAACAGCTAAGGAAACATCACGCAGCATCGTCTCAGACACACTTTCACTGTGAACCAATCACTCACATTGCTTCCCAATCTGACACATGCTCGGCTGCCAACATAGAAACTCTACACCGCTTTCAACAGCTTTCCACCCACTCCATACAAACGTAACGCTCTCCACAGCGCTTCCCTGTCAATCCTGTTGTATGCCTTTTTCAGATTCATGAAAGCCCAGAAAACATCCTTTCCCTCTGCAAAGTACTTCACTCAGACCTGTCTCACTGCAAAAAAACTGATCGGTGCACCCGTTACTACTCCTAAAGACACATTGTTCCTCTCCAAATTCACAATCCGTACATTCTCTAATCCTTTTGATCAGCACTCTGCCATACAGTTTCCGACCACACACAACAAACTGATACCTCTTGAGTTTGAGCATTCATTGTTATCTCCTTTACTCTTATACAGCGGGACAATGCAGGTACTGCGTCACTCAATTGTGCCACGCCCTCTATAAAACAAATGTTCAGTAGTCTCACCAACCATTCGACAATCGTTATGCCACCCTTTTTCAGGCACTCAGCTGCAACGCCATTGAAACCACAGGGCTTTCCCTGCTTTCATCACCTCCACCGCCTAGTTATGTCCGCAGCAAATCTCTCTTCAAAAACCGGCATTCGCGCACTCCTCACCCACAGCAGCAATGTCAGCCTCTCTGTCATCCTCGACATTGAACAATTCATCAAAATACTCAGCCCACCTTTTCCGTACACCACCACTTTTCGTCAACAACTGGCCATTCTCATCTTTCGACGCCTCCTCCTTTCCAAGTCACTCCCTATCTCACCCGCTTAATATCTTTCCAAAAAATAATTTTGTTCTCCTCAACATTCTGGGCCAAACGTCTACCTCACTTGGTATCAGCGTCCTGTTTGGTTCTCCTCACAACTCGCTTTACCTCCTTCCTCTCCTTCTTTTTGTCACCGACTTCGCCTGCAACCACTCCTCAAAAGTTCTTCTCTTCTGCGGCACCACCAGGTTGAACTCCTCGTTCCACCACTCGCAGCCCTTCCGTCTGCACTCTCCCACATGTTCCACATCACACACATTTCTCGTACATCTCAACACGGCGTCTCTGAACATCTCCCATTCTTCCTCACAATCCTCCCTCAACGCCCGCTGGAACTCTTCCGCTCTGCTTTCTCATTTAGCTCACTCACTTTCGCAACGTCTCATCCTCCTCCCACTATTTTGTTTCGCATCCACATAAGCTACACTCTCAATCTTCCCTGCTCCAGCAGATGGTCAGACACTCCTCCACCCTCTCCTATCAACACACGAACACGAACAGCCTCCGCACCACTCTCCTCGGAATCCGCACTAAATCCATCAGCGCTCTCTCCACCACTTCACCATGGACCATCCTTACCTATCCATGACTACTTGTGGATATCTCGCTTCTTGAACAGGCTGTTTCCGACAACCAGCTCCTGCTCCATGCATAAGCCTATGAGGTTTCCTCCACTGTCATTCCTACCAAGAACGCCATTCCTCCCTATCACATTTTCCACTGCTGCGTCTCCCACTCTCGCACTATGGTCGCCCAGTACAACCACATTGAATTGACTTCCAAAACTCTCAATACACTCGCACAGGTCAGTCCAAAATTGCGGGGAATACTTCATCGAAGTCATTAGGTTGTTTTTTCCAAATCCATAAATCCTTTTTATTGTATACCCTTTAAACGGTTCTGTGCTCAATTAAGAAATTCCGTTCGACGGCTGTTTCTGAGCGGGCGGCTGGAAACACCGTTGTTATCCATTTGCGCTGGTCTTCGTTGAGCATTTAGTGGTTATTGTGTTACACTTTGCAACTCTAGTGATTGGACGAAAGTTGCTGTTTGGTCAGATATTGTTGAGTATAAACAGAAGTCCATGTGGTGCAAATAACGTTGAATAAAACGAGTGAAACTTTTAATATTTAATTTTTGCTTAAATCTATCATGACTTTCTTGAAAATACCCTAAGCCCCCATAAAGTTAGGAATATCACGCTACGACAACTCATAACATCTGACAACTACCGCAGAAAAAATGGTGACTTTTATTCTGACAGCGAGTGAACCGGCAGCCATCTACTGCCCCAAAAAAACATTCGATTTTCATGGGCTACATCAGGTGTTCAAAAGACCCACAGGTGATATACTCAGCTGTACAAAATCGCTTTCTACAACTTGTGCAAGTTTATTTTTTGTAAAAGAAACTACGCACTTCACTATCGTACTCTTCCCAAGCTTATAATCATTTTCCCTAATCTGATACTAGCTAAAAAAACGGGAAAGAGATTAATAAATGCACGAAAAAGTTTTACAAGAGATTTCAAAAGAACTATTGCATGACAGGATGAGATAAACGTGCATAAGTTTCTAGTATTTCACAAGAGTTCAAATAATGTATAATTGGGCATGATTTATACAGTACTTCAGGCGTCTTAACGATTTTTTTGTAATCAAAGCAGCGGACAGCCAATCGGACTAACAGAAGCAGATAGACTGGCACACATGCATTCTCCTTTTTGAAATGAGGGTCTCCAATTCATTTGAATTGTACCTAAGACTTTTCATCACAATGAACAAAAACAGCAGTACGTCCAGCAATATGTCTGTCCGTAGTCCATTGCTACGGCAGTGTGTTAATCAATATGACTGCCCGTAGTTCATTGCTACGGCAGTGTGTTAATCAATAGGACTGCCCGTAGTCCATTGCTACGGCAGTGTGGTAATCGATATAACTGCCCGTAGTCCATTGTTACGGCAGTGTGGTAATCAATATTACTGCCCGTAGTCCATTGCTACGGCAGTGTGTTAATCGATATGACTGTCCGTAGTCCACTGATACCGGTTATTTGCATTTGACAATGAAAACCTTTGAGAAGGAGGTTGAGAAGCAGTCATTATTTTGACTTCATTAATTTCCGGTGAATTCTCTACTGGTGTTTGGCCGTTAAACAGATCCTGGCTTAACATATTTCGTTCCTCAATAGCTTTTGCGCTCCGCTGAATCTCCTCATGGGAGGAATTGCGAATACATTCAGTATTCCTCAAATAATTTTTTGGATCTTGATGAACTAATTTCCAGTTGGCTTGTTTAACGTAGCGTAGAAGACGTTGGCTGTTCGACTTCTATAGAAATTAATTGCGTTCCTAAGTGAATGACCTAATCTAATTTCATTTGGTGCATTCATATTTTGGAAAAACAAAATATAACCCTTATCAAATTTTCGACTATTTTTCACAAGCTTCCCATGGACCATCCCATGGACCATCGCATGGACCATGAGGTTTCCTCCACTGTCATGGACCATGAGGTTTCCTCCACTGTCATGGACCATGAGGTTTCCTCCACTGACAATGCATGCCATCGTGTCATTAACTTTCATCGAGTCATTGGAAACAAACTTCTTGTAATGAAATGTGGAGGTTTAGACAGTGAATCATTGCACACGCTGGGGATTTGGGCAGGATGGTATGACCCAGCAATTTTCGTCGGTAGACATCGGGCAACGATAGTAAACGGCATCGACCTTCGCGTATAAAACACACGATAATCGACAATTATCACATATCTAACGTCTAATCGACGTCTCGAATGTCCGCTTTTTCCGACGCTAATATCGTCGGAATTCATACGGTAATTTGCGTCGAACATTCGACTTTACCTATGAGCTTCGATGAAACGTATCGGATGCCCATAGTATATTTAGCCGATATTATACATTTTCTTACAATCTATTTTCGTCGTTCAAGGTCGAATAGCGCCCAATATTGGTTCGACTTATCGTCGATTTTCATCTCATAAGATCGAACAGCGTTGATCGATTATCGTCGTTTACGGTTGACGAAAACGGACTGTTCGATCTTATGAGATGAAAATCGAACGGGCGTTGTTTTTTCATCGATCTTCGTCTTTCAGATCCGACAGCATCAGTTGTATCCATCATCATGTATCACATTGTATAGATGAATAAACTAAGCATTATTTTCAAATATTTTATTCCGTGTCGATGGAAATATATTTTATCAAGTACAGTATCTCAAATTAAGTACTGGTTGTTAAACGAATCTTACATCCATTTGAGATCCTTGAAACGTTGCGGCAAACAATTGTCAGCAAGAAAAAATATTCATAATAATTGAAGTATTGCACACATTGAAAAAGTAGGGAATGTCATAAAATTCATCTGATGGTTATTGAGTGACATTTAAGTGCTTCTCTACCGTAACCCTGCTCATGTTGCCTGCAACATTTTTTTTATTGTCACACCGACCAGACGCGTTATTCAGAAAAATGTTGTTCACAAAATGAATACATTAGTCGTCCCAGTGACTTGCAAGCTCTACCAAAAACCTCCAGTTCGAATGTTTATTCAGAATCAATTTGATTTCGACTCTAAGTTAATGGGGACACTGGTCCCAACTCCAGCCGATGCCTGTGGTATCCAACCAAACGAAGGAGCGGTGAGTTGAGTCTTATTTAAACGATTCAATAACATTTAGTATTTTTTATGCCCCTTTTACCAGCCAGTTGGATTGAAGCTGAAATAGTTTTAATGGACAAGTCTTTGGTGCTGCAAGATAGTCATCATTACTGACATTCACCAGTATAAGATCGATTCATATAGTAATGATTATAAAATAGTTCAGCTTTAATTTGGATGAGGAGTGACTTTTTTATTCTCAATCATGGACTAAACAGACTTTATTATCTATTTAAAGCTACAGATGGTTACACCATAAATGACTGCCAAAGCTTACGAATACTATTTTATTGACTAGTCTATGTTGTATTATATGAGTTCAGAAACATTAGCTCCTCCTGATAGTAATACAACAAAGTGTGTTTGTTTTATTTCAACATGGATTAGTCACTCATAGGTTGTTCAGCTATTGTTTGTTCAAATAGACTTCCACCAACGGTGGAACGTACTTAATTTGAGCATTAGCTGAATGTAACAGTATGCTTAGGCTAGCCGTATGTTCAGGGTTGCATTCCTCATGAGAAAAAAATGTCTTACTGCCTAGGATATTGTGAGTGAGTGGATAAATATGACACTTAACCTCTACCAATTACCAATAAAAAAGAGACACAAAACTCTGTAACAATTACCGACACAAAACTCTGTCGGTCTTCAAGGTTCTGTAATTGCTTGTACACGATAGTAAATAAAATGGAATGGTGATGTGATGTACTCGACCATTAGTCTAGATGGGATTATCCGTCAAACTAGCAGCAGATGATATGGTAGTCAGAGAAGTTAAATATGTCAAATTGAACGGCGTTAAACTTGCCATGACTTCTTGATGTTATAATAACGACTTCCAACTAAAGATAAAAAAACTAGAGAACCGATTAATATTTTACCTCGTCGGAGAAAGAAGTACAGAACAACAAGAAGTGGTTCAGGCCGTTTAAAGGGTGACGGAATAGCAGCGGATGATGTTCTAGAAGAGAATTATTCGGGGGAAGAGAATTCTTGTAAGCTGACCAAAAACTTGATGTGCGCGACGTGATTCAAGTCTTTGGCAATCAGTCATATCAAAGGTACATCAATAACAACTAATAGTTACGCCTGTATCAACAGGAAAACATCACTGAAAAATTAAATTCCGATTGCTGTAAAATAAATTTCAGTCTTCTTCATACATAATAAAGTTGGCTGTTTCTACAATATAGGTTGACATGTTAAAGTATATGGGTGAACGTGTGTGTGTGTATATGCTATTTGAACCCACTGCGTTTGCTTTCAAATACAGTGTCTTCATGCGACGAGTATGAGCATTAACTGGCGTTTTGACCGCGTTCTCGCTACCTGCGAAATGTGCCAGCGAATAAGTATTTATGCTATAAGAGACGATAAACGACTTCGAATGGCTATATCCTTAGAAAAACTTCCGGAGCATTATTTCGCATATCATCGATATGGGAGAGTCAGTAGAAACTTGTCCACGTTCGGTATCGACAGGATCTCTCTGTGTACATGCCAGTTCAATGTATATGCCATGTTAATAAATGGGCCTTCAATCACCGTTCAGTAAAGAGAATAATATTTGAATGAAATTTGACATCAAACAATTTCAATTAGGAAATAAAATTTGGGTGAGTTTGATGCCACATAAACTTCCCAATTTGAAATATTTGTGGCATTTTGCTGAGATTAGAGACTAATTGTTACCGTCTAGACAAAAAACTCTTATTATCCTGCACACTCCGCAAACTGTCTTCAGAGTGGAAAAATTGGCACAGTTCAGTCAAAATCATTATTGAGAAGTAGACAATGATGTTGACAACTACCACACTTCTTGATCTGAGCTTTCAAAATAGATAAAATAATAAAAATATTAACAACTACCACACTTTTTTATCACATCAATGATGGTCGGCCTAACTAAGATAATGTTTAATGAATTACACTGCCAACTTTTTAGCTTCTTCCATCACTAAATATGCCAGTACCTTGTTTTTCTTTCCTCATTGTTATCATCTAATTTTGGCGGCCTTAGATAATCTTGTAATTCCCTGATGCCTGCATGCAATCTGGTATGTGAGGAGCGGCTTAGCTCCAAAAGCTAAATATCTTTCATGAACTAGCATTGCAAGACCAAATTGATCAACTTCACACGAAAATATTCAAAAGATTTTTTACATTACAAAATACAAGGCTAATACCTACCTTTCAACATAAGTGAAGTAGAGTAAAGATGGGTAAAGTTCAGCACGGTAAATGTTCCATGGAAATAAGCTGGGTTAGATCAGCCTAGACTACGCTGAATAAAAAGTGGATTATCAATGCCTAAAATGGACTTCCCGTATAACTACAAAGAGATTTTCTGGCCGAGAGATACTCAATTATTCGGTAATGCACGTGTGAAATGATACTCAATGATTTCGTATCAATTATCATTATCACGAGCTGGTACCGTACACGGTTATGGGCAGCACTAGAATAAGAGAAAGCGCGAAACGACAGGGCGGTTCAAGAAACAAAAGCGAAGTGGTTCAACAAGAAAACACTGCTCCTTGGGAAGAGAGTTGACTGATTTTATGTTCTAGGGGTTCACTTTCCTCCCTCAGTTTTTCGTAAATGTACCTCTTTGTGTTTAGAACATCGTATACGATTTGATATCGTCCAAGGTGACGGAAGAAGCTGATTTCAGTGAAGTCAAATAATTAAATTCATGGAACTAGATGGTAGCGCGCACGTTCGAAATGCACCATCTTGTTGCAGCCTCTTAACCTTCAAGGGCAGTGGGTGCAAACTCTGCTCTAAGTTCATTTAAGATTGACATACATAGTTTAGCAACTTCGTACATCAACGGTAGCTTTAGTACAGACTCTATGTCTTCATCTTGAACGCACCCATCTGTGAATTCGAGAGCATGACAGTGCATGGACCAGGTCTGCAGGGGTGATAAACTGCTGCAAATATCAGATGTATAGCAAAGAGAACGTGTTCCCTCCATAGTGTCGGTTAAGATGATGATATATTGTATCCCTACATCTCAAACGTTCTATACCTACATCGACAATCGGTTAAATGTCATTGATAGCCGATGGTATATTTTAAGCCTTTTGTTATCGTCGAAGTTCGTCTGTCCGGTTATTATCGTCGTAATACAGATGATATTGCACGATAAAATTAAACGTCGGACTGACCGATGGTAACAACTTATGATCGACGAATAGCACACGATCGATAATATCTGCCTGGGGACTGTCGCCTAAAATACTCACTTGAAAAAAATACTTTTGATGTCGCAGCCCTATGCGTGACGTTACATCTTATTTTTATTTGACAGAATAGCAAAGTTCGAATTATAAGTAGGTTCCAACTCAACCGATGCGTCAATTTGAATAGTTTATATCTATAAGTGAACCAACGGAACTATGTCTCCTCTCACCTCTTTTCCTAGTAGTGGATTCCCCCACTCCTTCTTGGAAACAGTCCGTGATGAACCACTAACACTTGTATTTTGGAGGGAAAAAACATTGAATGAACTAAACTGAGTATATTAATGTAAATTCAAATAATATCCTGTAAATAGTTTGATGGTCATTATTGGTAAGCGCTATACATGGATGGAAATGGTTCAACCATTGCCTTCTAAACTATACTGTGGCTTCAGGTAGAAGCTAAAGTATTATCATGTGGGTTATAATTTACGCTTCTAAATTCAAAAGTATAACAATGACTTAATATATGTACCTCTTGTCAAATGGTTCTAAAGGTTTGATCAAATTGAATTATGAGCAACTGGAATGAATTACTTGATAATGTGTCGTTCCAGCACAATACATTTTACTCTATGAATCTATATTCGTAGGCCTTTTTTTCAATTGTAAAGGCGATTTTACCAATATTTGTTGGCATACCAACTAACTTTTTATGGAAAAAAAGATCGGTTAGCACGAAAAGTATTTAAAACGATTAAAATTCGTCGAAATAATACAAAAATGGACTCAAATTTTAAAGTTATTTATACAAGCCGTGCGGGCCTGGACGATATATATGGGAGCTTCCACAACGACCTGTGAATTTAGATGACGGGCATTTCTGTATCTGTTACCGTGTCAACGCGAGTTTTGGTAGAGCCGTCTTCAAAAATACACGAAAACGCTATTTATAATTATAGAGTTTGTGGTATTTGAATGTGCACTTTCACCGTAAAAAAATTGAAAAACGATTACATAGCTAACGTGAAAAAATACTTTTTTTTAATTGATTTTCATCCAGTTACCTGGTATATGTGTTTGTTATCCACACGTTCTTTTAACTTGGTCCTACAAAATTTATTTTGTCTGGAGCATTTTTTTTCTGTTTTTCTTTCCTATGTCAAGGAATTTTTCAACCAAGGGCTTTGCTATTCTGAGCTGTTTTACTGCTAAGCATTTTCTCCGCCGGTCATGTCAGAAACATTTGGGAGATAGAGTGTCCCAAATTTTATGACTGCCCCTTTATTAGGATTGTTTTATGGTCCAAGTTCTGCCATCAGCGGGAAGTATCATCATAATTTTACCATCCGTCGCAGTTCTCGAGATCCGTCCAAACTCAACCACATTGATTACTGCGGATGAAGATTGCTGGCTGACAAGCCTCTGCCATTAGTTTTGATAACAAGAGATTGCACAGATACAAATAAAGAATCAGACGCAAGGTTTAAATTGTCAAGACAGGGTTTGGCCGGCGGCAGGACGAACCTCTCAGCCTGTCATGTGCTCACTCAAAGAGGCACATTTAACCATTTTAGCTCGAGGATTCCGCCAGGAGCCGTTAAGTGTTTGGATCAGAAGGTATCACTGAATACAATTTATTCCTTTTCTCGACGGGCTCTTCCCCACCTACGTCCAACTCGTTTCTCAACAAGATAGGCACTGGCAAAAGAGCGTATGCACCAAGGCCACTTTCGAACTCATCCATTCACAATCATTCTCCACTAAGATATTTCCATTGTACTTTCTCACTATCCTCTCTCCTTCAGTGTGTCGCATCACTAATGCACTTTTCATGTATTCCATCCATCATAATTTAGTTCTTCCTCGAAGCCTACGTCAACTCACCTCAGCCCTCATCTCCATTTTAACCAACTCTTATCAGCCATCCTAACCGAGACACTTCACAACACGAGAATCTATCCGATGTCCTCTAAGATCCTCACCATTTACGTTCGAATTCGAACAATAATTATTGATCATGTCCCTCCGAGTCACTCCGGTCATAACTCTCAAACCTTTCATCTCAAAAACATTCAACCAGCTTCTCGCTACTGCTATTGCCCCCTCAGCTCAGCCTCGTAGAGCACAGAGCACAGACGATTCATTGATAAACTTAGTCACCAGGATCTCCCTTATGTTTTCTTTCTTGTGTGAGATGGTTATGCGTTATCATATTCCTTTTTAATATAAAGAAATTAATTAAACAGAAATAAAAAATTACAATTAATTAAATTTGGTAACCGAGCCGGGTTGATCAATAGTACTTAATCTAACTATCGTCTTAAATAATTCAAGAACATACGTCTCGTTTTAAAACGCTCGCAAATTGTGGAAAATATATGTTGATGCACACACGTGTTATTTTCAAATGGATACTAGATCCAATAATAATTTGTGTGTGTTATTTTATAATGGTTAACTACACACAGTTAATTTAATAAACTGTTCCCGTGGGAGGAAATATTTATCACTGCCAGGCATCGACAAAAACTCTAAACATATTTATTGCTACATTTGAAAAGAATGAATTTGGAAATTGATAGCGGGGGACTTTCTCAGTATCTAACGCGTGATCAACCTGTCTTAATTTCCTATTTATCATTTTTTATTCATAAAAATCGTCGGCGGCTTTGGCTCGTGTTTATCCCTCTACGGCCTGAATACTAATTAAGTAATAAGGAAAGTGTGTTGGGAAAATCGTACTTGCCCTAATTAGATGACACTAGTGTTTTTTGCGAGCTGTTGAAATATCAAGCTATTGGCAATATTTTACAGGATGACGAATTAGTAAGGGGATATTGTCGGTTCAAAAATAGCAGACATATGAGTGAGGGGGATATTGTTGGTTCAAAAAATAGCAGTGGCAACAGTTACTGAATATTGAAATGATGAGGAGACATGCGACACTGCAATTCTAATAACCTCGAGTGTTTATCAACAGATAAATAATTCGGGCCGTTTCATTGCATTTTAAATCAAATAATGTGACGGCCCTCATGGGGGCACCGATCTGCTCCATGACTGTTTAATGTTATTAATCCGAACCAATGTGCTCCCTAATGGTTTAATGCAACTAATCCAAGCCGATCCAACAGCATTTAAAACAGTCATTTGGCACGTATTCGTTGGACATTAGTTGAGAAGATGATTATGCTAATGGTTTTATCATTGTGACGGAAATCACCATTACCGACGGAGGGCGAAACAAGTATTAAAAGCAAGTCAAACAAATTAAAAGTGATCATTTGATATTAATTCTAATTTGCAAACAATATAATTGAGTTCAGGCAAGACCATTTGCTTTCCTCTCGGTTATTTAGTGTTTGAGCTCCGCCGATGTCGCTCGTGCAAATGAAATTAATTACCCCTCCTCCACCCAGCACCATAAGTAATTATAACCTTTGGACCCGGTGATGGGAACCATGGAAGCTGATTTCACCGATGCTGGGCATGCAGGCAGCGGTGCTGGGCATGCAGGCAGCGGTGCTGGGCATACAGGCAGCGGTGCTGGGCACGCAGGCAGCGGTACTGGGCATGCAGGCAGCGGTGCTGGGCATGCAGGCAGCGGTGCTGGGCACGCAGGCAGCGGTGCTGGGCATGCAGGCATCGGTGCTGGGCATGCAGGCAGCGGTGCTGGGCATGCAGGCAGCGGTGCTGGGCATGCAGGCAGCGGTATTGGGCATGCAGGCAGCGGTGCTGGGCATGCAGGCAGCGGTGCTGGGCACGCAGGCAGCGGTGCTGGGCATGCAGACAGCAGTGCTGGGCATGCAGGCAGCGGTGCTGGGCACGCAGGCAGCGGTGCTG
>SDVV010005604.1:0-19084 GCA_016164225.1 Gammarus roeselii | reverse complement strand
ACACAAAACAAGCATGTATCTTGTGTCGGTGAACACAAAACAAGCATGTATCTTGTGTCGGTGTACACAAAACAAGCATGTATCTTGTGTCGGTGTACACAAAACAAGCATGTATCTTGTGTCGGTGAACACAAAACAAGCATGTATCTTGTGTCGGTGTACACAAAACAAGCATGTATCTTGTGTCGGTGTACACAAAACAAGCATGTATCTTGTGTCGGTGAACACAAAACAAGCATGTATCTTGTGTCGGTGTACACAAAACAAGCATGTATCTTGTGTCGGTGTACACAAAACAAGCATGTATCTTGTGTCGGTGAACACAAAACAAGCATGTATCTTGTGTCGGTGTACACAAAACAAGCATGTATCTTGTGTCGGTGTACACAAAACAAGCATGTATCTTGTGTCGGTGAACACAAAACAAGCATGTATCTTGTGTCGGTGTACACAAAACAAGCATGTATCTTGTGTCGGTGTACACAAAACAAGCATGTATCTTGTGTCGGTGAACACAAAACAAGCATGTATCTTGTGTCGGTGTACACAAAACAAGCATGTATCGTGTGTCGGGGTTCACAAAACAAGCATGTACCTTGTGTCGGTGTACACAAAACAAGCATGTATCGTGTGTCGGTGTACACAAAACAAGCGTGTATCTTGTGTCGGTGTAATCAAAACAAGCATGTATCGTGTGTCGGGGTACACAAAACAAGCATGCATCTTGTGTCGGTGTACACAAAACAACCCTCCTGTATCTGCCTTACATAGAAAGGCAGATATCTAGATGAGGGCTCGTGAAACTTGTTCAGAAAAGGACAAAAAATGCCAGAAAACAAGTCGAATTTTGTAACTTATCTGCAACCTGACCGCAGAACGAGGCAGCCGTCGTGAACCCATGATACCTAGAAAATTCAATTAGGGGAAAAATACGGCAGTAATAGATAAAACAATTCAAGTTTGGACAAAACAGGTAATACACGAAGATTAGGCGAAGCATATAAACTAATGAAGAAGTTATGTTAGCACTTGGGACCGTTGACCAAAGTTGTAGGTAGTTCAGTGGTGCAATATGTTTATAAAACATAGCATTCTTACGTCATTCATTGAATTGCTTGTCAATAAATGGAGTCGCCAATCCTCCCCCATGCGGTGGTGAACCGCAAGTTTCCCCCCTTTCGGTGAATCAGATCATCGACACCGACGCGAGAAGCACGAAAACTTTAGTTGAACAATTCCAAGACATGATAAGCGGGAATATGTTCGACGCACCTGGGGCGTTTCTCAACGCCTTCACAAGCTTCCCTCCCTACAACCCTTCCCTCCTCCTTTGAGGCTGCCTCGACGCGCGTGAAGCCCCCGTGTGTCCCACGCCGTAAAGAACACCGTAAAATAGTTTTTTAACCGTAATGATTTGTTGTTACGGTGTATCACTTTTCTTTGTTTAAACCATTATTTCACAAAAACTTCTGTAAACTCGGTAAAGTAAGCGGTGCACGGAAACGTAATGAAGCCGACACGTTTGCTGACTAACAGGCCTCCATCACCGCCCTTCAGAATATGAACTCAATCCTTCTGCTTCGAGCCACCGAGCGATGAATTATAACTGCCGTTTTTGTTGATTATTTGACGGATTGCTAACGAGTAAACGTTCGATGATGTACAAATTGTTCATTTTTGTTATGTAGTATGTACTTTAGATTGAAGCGTGTTAATGAAGACGCATTTACTGCTTCATGCCGTCCTCCTGTTGCATACGTTATATTTATTTTACCTGTTTTTTGTTACTTTAGTTATTGACCAATATTGATATCACAGACGGAAGTTTCGAGTAGGTAAGAGATCAAAACATTCATTCAAGATACTAGTAACAGGAATGATTGCCATGTGAAAATGAATGTGAAACATTTGCTCGATTGTCTCAGTTTGAGAAGTCTTTCACGAATGTACTGTTTGCTTCTATAACAAAATGTGAACTGTTTTAACAAATGCATTTCAGCTAATATCCTCCCACACGCATAGAATGTGGTTGGTTTGCAATTGACACGTAAGCACTGCTATATCAGTTTGTAGGTTATTATATGAACAAATTAAATTTATGTGTTTTGGCCACAAAT
The DNA here is from genome assembly GCA_016164225.1 of Gammarus roeselii. NCBI lineage: Eukaryota > Metazoa > Arthropoda > Malacostraca > Amphipoda > Gammaridae > Gammarus > Gammarus roeselii. The sequence continues at coordinate 16,967 of SDVV010005604.1, read as the reverse complement.
CATCAAATCTTAGCCAATACAAAAAAGGCTATTAAAGATTAAAGTCCACGTAACTTTACTAAAAATAACGAATCAACGTCAATGTCCGAGAAAATGATTGATGAAATGACGTTGCACAAAATTTGTAGGCGATAAATTTCGTGAAGTATCATTGCACGGGCTCCAAAAAATGGGTCATTTGACAACTTTTTTTAACGATATTTTGAACAGTGTTAGTACGACTACACAACTCTGCAATAACATAGGCTCGGTGAGGAGAAGTGGAGGGCCGGGGTTAGGGAAGAGCTAGACTGATAGGGTTAGATGGTGCATTAGAGGGTGGTTGAAATATGCGACAACGCAGCATTTTGTTCCATCATAGTTCAAATAATTGTTTGCTTCATCAAAATATAAAACGCCTCCCAATATTCCCGATTTTTCTTCGGCTTGCCAGCTCAACATTTATGTTCAACCCTGTTCCATCATACCGCATGTAAGTTCTCCTCTGTTCTTAGGGTCCCAACTTTAACTTCCTTTCCGCAGAACCAATCAGGGCTTCGAAGTGTCAGACGCTTAACTATTACTGCACAATCTCCCAAAAATACCAACCCTTCCCAACTTTTCTGTGTCCTCCAAGCGAACCGTTTGATGGAAGCCAGCAAAACCTCTTCAGGGTGAAGAGGTCAGAGCGCTGCGTCTTTGTGAGGCGTTGGGAAATTTTCAAACAAAACCCTAAAATTACCATCAAATTTATAATTTATGTCAAAATTGATTGCACTTTCCTTCCCAAATATTAAATAGCAACACCATGGAGCTGCTGGTATCTAGAGCGAGTTCTGATTAAAGTGACTGGTCGGTGTTGGGCAATGCTCAAAGAAGAAGAGGATTCTGTGAATTATGAGTGGTGCTCTTTAAGAAGAGTGACGTGGCTCACTCAGGACCGAAGTGTGAGGCGAAACACTCTTGAAAACAACTCTTAACTTTTCCAAAAACATGTGGGCATGGGAGGAAAACTATTCAAATGAAACGTGCGTAGATGAGAAGGAAAAGTTTGACGTTTAATTTGCAAAGAGAATTGACGGGCGTGATGAGGTAAGCCTCAAAACGGACACGACGTACAGCAAACCAATTGAAGGGCGTGATGAGGTAAGCCTCAAAACGGACACGACGTACCGCAAACCAATTGACGGGCGTGATGAGGTAAGCCTCAAAACGGACACGACGTACGGCAAACCAATTGACGGGCGTGATGAGGTAAGCCTCAAAACGGACACGACGTACGGCAAACCAATTGACGGGAGTGATGAGGCAAGCCTCAAAACGGACACGACGTACCGCAAACCAATTGACGGGCGTGATGAGGTAAGCCTCAAAACGGACAAGACGTACCGCAAACCAATTGACGGGCGTGATGAGGTAAGCCTCAAAACGGACAAGACGTACCGCAAACCAATCGACGGGCGTGATGAGGTAAGCTTCAAAACGGACACGACGTTCCGCAAACTAATTGACAATTTCGCTCCAGGAGGAGGATAATTAGATCAATTTTTTTTTAATTTGACAATTTGAAACTTTGACATTCGTCTACCCTACAAAAACATAATTTCATTGCAAATCATTGAAGTCGTTTTCATTGTTTTTGTGTGTGTGATTCTATGTCTAATTCGAAATGTTGATTTTGCGCAACTTTTTTGTAGAATATCAGCCGGCTATGAGAAGGATAATAGTTCATGAAACAGTGCGATAGGTGACCAAGTGTTTTGATGGAACAGTGCGTTAGGTGATCAAATGTTTTGATGACACAGTGTGATAGGTGATCAAATGTTTTGATGAAACAATGCGATAGGTGATCAAATTTTTTGATGAAACAGAGCGATAGGTGATCAAATGTTTTGATGAAACAGTGCGATAGGTGATCAAATGTTTTGATGGAACAGCGCGATAGGTGATCAAATGTTTTGATGAAACAGTGCGATAGGTGATCAAATGTTTTGATGACACAGTGTGATAGGTGATCAATTGTTTAAATGACACAGTGTGATAGGGGACCAAATGTTTTGGTGACACAGTGTGATAGGTGATCAAATGTTTTAATGACACAGTGTGATAGGAGACCACATTTTTTGATGACACAGTGCGATATGTGATCAAATGTTTGATGACATAGTGTGATAGGTGATCAACCGCTTCATTTACATTGAATGGATCGTATTTCCCGTTCATGTAGCAAACTTTCAATATTTTCGACTATTCTCCTCTGAACATTCCCAGCTTGAATATGGGGGCTACGAAGCAAAAATCAGGGGACCTACAGCGGAAAAGGCCAATCCACCATAACCTTTCGTCCGTGTGAAAATTCGACCCCTGCTTCTCAATCAATTAACCTGCTTTGATTTTCAAACTGGCCACCAAAGTCACCAAACTGGGTAGATTGAGTATCAAAAGACTATTTGAATTTCAACTGCTACACTTCCGCTGTAAACTTTTGGGTAAGGTCCATCGAACCACGACTAAACTCATTAACTAACAGCGACCGTGGATTTTGATCCCGACCACAGCTCTGGTCTTCCATCCATGAAATGTTCAAATGGTTCTTCCTCCACTACTGAATGACACTGGATACTTCACAGCCCTTCTACCCCACCATATTGTATTAGTGTGTATGCATATCTTTCTACCTGTTGTATGTTGTTCGTGTAGCATGCCCTTTGTGTACATTGTCTCGTTGGTTAATGCCCATTGTAGATTCACAAGGCCTACCACCCTGCTTGACAAGTGAGGTAGGAGTGACCGGAATGGCTTCTCTTCTAATGCACGATTACATTGGTGCCCGAACGTTGGACTGTTGTTCCCTATTAAAATGCAGTTAAACGTTTGAAAGAAGTAAACGAGCGGTAAAGCATTTGGATACCAGTTAAGCGTTTGGAAATCCGACAATGATCTGAGTTTGCGCTTGATGTGGCTGCTGTTCAGCACCCCATTCTTGATGTAGCTAGCCACCCTTGATGCGGCTGCTGTTCAGCCCCCCATTCTTGATGTAGCTAGCCACCCTTGATGCGGCTGCTGTTCAGCACCCCATTCTTGATGTAGCTAGCCACCCTTGATGTGGCTGCTGTTCAGCACCCCATTCTTGATGTAGCTAGCCACCCTTGATGTTGCTGCTGTTTAGCACCCCATTCTTGACGAAGCTAGCCACCCTTGATGCGGCTGCTGATCAGCACACCACTCTTGATGTAGCTAGCCACCCTTGATGTGGCTGCTGTTCAGCACCCCATTCTTGATGTTGCTCGCCACCCTTGATGTTGCTGCTGTTCAGCACCCTATTCTTGATATAGCTAGCCACCCTTGATGCGGCTGCTGTTCAGCACCCCATTCTTGATGTAGCTAGCCACTCTTGATGCGGCTGCTGTTCAGCACCCCATTCTTGATTTAGCTAGCCACCCTTGATTTGGCTGCTGTTCAGCACCCCATTCTTGATGTAGCTAGCCACCCTTGATGTGGCTGCTGTTCAGCACCCTATTCTTGGTGTAGCTAGCCACCCTTGATGTGGCTGCTGTTCAGCGGCCCTTTCTTGATGTAGCTAGCCACCCTTGATATTGCTGCTGTTCAGCACCCCATTCTTGATGTAGCTAGCCACCCTTGATGAGGCTGCTGTTCAACACCCCATTCTTGATATAGCTAGCCACCCTTGATGTGGCTGCTGTTCAGCACCCCATTCTTGACGTAGCTGGCCACCCTTGATGTGGCTGCTGTTCAGCACCCCATTCTTGATGTAGCTAGCCACCCTTGATGCGGCTGCTGTTCAGCACCCCAGTCTTGATGTAGCTAGCCACCCTTGATGCGGCTGCTGTTCAGCACCCCATTCTTGATGTAGCTAGCCACCCTTGATGCGGCTGTCGTTCCAGGACCAATTCCTGGAAGAAGCAACGGTGATTCTCTGGTGATGGCTGTCTTGCCAGGAACGACTCCTGGAAAAAGAAAAAAATCTTGGGTGGGTGTTGCGTGGGCTGCAGTTTCGATTCTTGAACAGGTGAGGTGTACTGGTAACCGTCGTCCCTGAACTAGGGTCCTTCGTCCCTGAACTAGGGTCCTTCGTCCCTGAACTGTCAAAACGTCCACTTTGAACATTCGTCCTTGAACTAGAAGGTAAGGCAAAACTCTCTTAGAATTAGAGTGCGAACAAACCGTCGTGTGGAAGGAAGCTGGAGTTTTTCGGTGGGTTACTAACGAGGATGTCTTCAACAGAGGTCAAGCTAGGTGGGGAGGTATGTAGTAGCATGTATGTATGTCTTTCTACCTGTTGTATGTTGTTCGTGTAACATGCCCTCTGTATTCATTGTCTCGGTGGGTAGCTGCCCATTGTAGATTCACAAGGTCTACCACCCTGCATGGCTAGTGAGGCAAAAGTGACCGGAATAGCTTCTCTTTATATGCACGGTTACAATATGGCCTAGGCTACAGCGTTGCAATTCATCACATGAAAAATTACCCCGACTGCGGCACTGCCTTTTCTCACGTGCCAGTTCTTCTCACTGCCCGTTCTGTCCGGTCAAATGGCTCTGGCTGCAGCGCGGCTCTTCTTCAATCTTTCAAATGGCCCCGGCTGAAGCCCTGCCCTTCAAATTCTGCAAAATATCTTCGGCTCCACCGCTACCCTTTTGCTCAAGTAAAATGGCCCCGGCTGCTGAACTGCTCTTCCTCCACTGCCAATTGTCCCAAGCAGAAGCTTATTTGAACCAATGGACTTTAGATTTATCGCTGGGTCTTTGTTATGGAAAACAATCTTTATTCAGCGACAAGGAAGCCGTAAAGAAACTTGAAGCAATGAAGAAACTTTTGGACCCTTTTCTTTAGACGGCACTCTTCACAGAGACTCTTTCTGGAGTTAAGAAGTTTCATGAATTGAATTTGCCATTAGAATCGAAAGGAACTTCTTTAATAATTATACACCAACACACTCAGTATCAATATAGTACATGTACAGTTTTACGCCTAATTTAATAGAAAATAATTAGGTAAACCACAACATGTGGATCAAAATAAATTGAAATCGGTACAGTTATGTTTAATGAATCTCGTGCGAAGGCTGTGGTCGTCGGCCAGTAGAGACTAAAGGGGGGGGGGGAATAATATGAAACAACTTCACCTGCTTCGTTTTTTTAAGTAAAGTATTGCAGTACTTGTGCCTTAAAAAAATCACATAATAATGATGATTATGTCTACATACATTTGAAGAAAAAAATTGAAAGCGGGATTCAGTTGGAAGCAGTTTTCTGCTATAACACCGTTACAAATACCGTTGCATTATTTCATACTAGGTTGCATTACTCGAAAGAGACTCACTATTAATGAATTTTCCTACGCGACTGTACCAGGGACAAATGCTTTGTTAGGGTCAAATCATACGATGGTGTTTTCCTATCAAATCCGAGAAATTTAACTCTGACTCGAATCAACGTGATAGCAGTTTATTTTGATATATTTTCTTAATATCTATATTTAGTTCATTTCTGTCAATTTACATACATATGGATATTTTTTATTAGAGTGTGAAGTTACAGTGAGATACTGGCATTAGTTACACGGGAAAAAAGTATACATCATTTACCGAGCAGAAGAGTTCCACAGCAGTGAATCCAATCATCTGACAATACAGAGGATACTATCTGTAGCTGACCTTTTATGATCATCTGCTCTACGCGGATCAACAGTAGCCGGCAGAGGTCCACGACAGTCCTACTCCAACCCCTGGTCGCGTCAGGAGGACAACTGCGACGTGAACTGCTCCAGTCAATATGGATCTTCAGAAACTGTATTCAAATTCGTCAAAAATATCTTCCTTTATCATTCCTGCCATTGAGGATCCTTTTAGGCTCGCAATTTCCGCCGCATCATCCCTTCAACCTCGACCTGAAAGGCTGGCAACGTCTGAGTGGTCTTCCCTGGGCAAAACTGCTAAAATTTATATTGTTTCAATTTTTACGGCAAAAAATCAGGATTCAATAAAGCATTTGTTGACGTTTAGGGTTGATGACGTCAGCGTTTAGCTGTTGACGTTAAGGGTTGACGACGTCAGCGTTTATCGCTCATTGACGTTGTCAACTAATCTCTCTTTCTAAAGAGTGATTGAGGCAGAAAGAAGAAACCAACAGAGACTATACCCGCCCCCCACCTACTGGCCCCAGCTGCCATCAGCGTTGCGAGGGATCGATTATCAGTCTTTTATACCGACCAATCCCCCCCATCGATGGAGGTGACTGTGACCCTTACCCTCAAACCCCATTACCTATGATGCCTTCTCTCTCAGGATCGGTTCAGTTAGCTCCCCACGGGATAATTGTTTGTTGAAAAAAACACTACGTTTGACGTGAAAGAACTGCGTTGAATGTATGCTAATTTGCGTCTGCCTCGGGACGTGGGCGAGGGCAGTAGGCTGCTTTCTTTGTGTGCCCAATATACTGACATGGTCCCGTCACTTATCTCCGTTGTGTTTCTATTTCTTTGAAATACAACCTGCTTCAACAAAATATAACGAGGATGGGGATTTTATCTATTCTTGCACCTCGCACTCGTCCTGCAAGTAGCTCACTTAAACAGCTCTTCGATACAGGATTTCCCACAGATAATATACAGATGATAATCTACATGTAATATCTGACCATTTGGCCAATATCTGTATAAATGCTACCAAGTAATCATCCGTCGAGCTGCATTGTTTAATTCCAGGAGGAACACTGAGTTCAGCCAACCATTTCATCTTTCCGTTTCTCTCCGTGTGGCAGTGAGAACACCCCCGTGACAGCGGGTGTGTTGGGCGTTGGAGAAGCAACAGTGGGTGTGTTGGGCGTTGTAAGGGCCCCAGGAGGCATGTTGGGTGCTGGATGCCAACAACGGGCGCGGTGAGCGTTGGAGGATGACGCCACCAACGTCTGCGGTCACCTCTTCAACGTCAAACATGCTAGCTAAAGTGGCGACTACTAGCGTGTTAGACGATGGAGAGGTGACTACAGACGTGGATGGCGTTGGAAGGTCATTCCCAAGGTTCACACAGCCTTCAAAATCGTATTTCAAGGCCTAGGCACTTTGCGTCGATGTAATTGTCATTCCGTTTCTTTGTAATTTCCGGTCGTAGGCTGAGACAGCCTCGTTGTCTTCGCTGGTCGTAGGCCAATGACAGCCCCATTGTCCTCGATGGTCGTAGGCCACAGACAGACTTGATTTCTTTGTTGTTCGTGGGTCACAAACAGCCTCGTTGTCCTCGCTGGCCGTGAGCTACAGAGAGCCTTTTTGTTCTTGTCGATTGTGAGCCAGACAGCCTCGTTAGACTTGCAGGTCGTGTACCACGGCCTGCCTCGTTGTCCTTGCTGGTCGTAGTCCACAGACAGCCTCGTTGTCTTTGTAGGTCGTGGGCCACAAGCAGCCTCGTTATCCTCGTTGGTGGTAGGTCACAGTCAGCCTCATTGTCCTCGCAGGTCGTGAATCACAGACAGCCTCGTTGTCTATTCTGGTCGTTGGCTACAGACAGCCTCGTTGTCCTCGTAGGTCGTGGGCCACAGATAGCTTAGGTGTCCTCGTTGATCGTAGGCCTCCGACACCCTCGATGTTCTCATGGGTCGTGAGCCACAGACCGACTCGTGGTCCTCGCTGGTCGTAGGCCCCAGACAACCTTGTTGTCCTCTTTGGTAGTGGGTCTTATGTAGCTTCGTTGTCCTCATTGGTCGTGGGCTTTATGTAGCTTCGTTGCTCTTGTAGGTTGTACGAGGATCAAAGACAGCCTCGTTGTCCTCGCTGGTCGTGAGCCACAGACAGCCTCGTTGTCCTCGTTGCTCATGAGCATCAGATGGCCTCGCTGTCCTCTTGGGTTGTTGTGATCTTGTTGTTGTTGTCAGACAACTGAGATAACGGCACAGTGAGGTAAACAGAATAAAATAGGATCAAATAATGGCTTTAGGGCAAAGTTACGTAGAGTCTTTGGCTACTTGACGTTTATTTTATCAGAGTCGGTGAGATTACTCGAAGGTTTTTGAATACGAGGTCTACTCACAACATTACAGATACGAGGTCTACTCACAACTTTACACATACAAGGTCTACTCACGACATTACAAATACGAGGTCTACTGACAACATTACAAATACGAGGTCGACTCGCAACATTACAAATACGAGGTCTACTCACAATATTACAAATACGAGGTCTACTCACAACATTACAGATACGAGGTCTACTCACAACATTACAAACACGAGGTCTACTCACAACATTACAAATACGAGGTCTACTCACAACATTAAAGATACGAGGCCTACTCACAACATTACAAAAACGAGGTCTACTCACAACATTACTCAAATTCACTTGACTCATGATCATAATTAGTACAAAAATACAATAAAACCATAATTGTCAGGCTCTATTTATTGTATTTTGTAAATATTTTGCTTGCAATGTATGGTATATAATACAACCGTGTTTTATTTGAATACCTTGGCAACAAAGAACCGGCACGAATAAAAGTCCTACTAAGCAAAATTCCTCAAACCGTTCTTCTGCGAGTCGCATCCCAAGAAAAAAGAGCCGCCTTAAAACTAACCCCCGAAAGCCTAAAGAACATCGAAACAAGAAGTCAACAAATGATGCCAAAACATCACTGGTCTGCCGGCGACGTTCACCGCAGGCGGCAGATGGCGCCACCACACGTCAGGAATTTATCGAAGGCTTTTTCTGCAACGTTTCCTGGATACAGAAAACACTTCTTTGTTGCATTGACCGGCCACTTCCTGTAGAGCTTCGGGGAAAATATTGGGGACAGCAGAAGTGCTTTTCATTCAAAGGGAATAGACTCTGCCAATTCGATGTGGTGGTATATTGCATGCAAAGGTAAAAATTGTATGAAAGGATTATGAGCTGATTGTATAGTGATCCACGCATAAATGGTGATACGATGGTAATGAACTCATCGCTGCCAACATCGATAGTTTGCATTTTCCGCGTCATTTACAATACTCAGATTAAATGGTGCATAGTAAACTAGGCAACGTTCTTGCCACTGGCGTCTCGGAAAGAAGCGGAGGGGGGGGGGACGACGGGGATGAATAGTTTCTAATGTTGCTCCAACGCCTCCAGTGAATCTCCAACGCCTCCAGTGAAGCTTCAACACCTTAAATAAAACTCCAACATCTCCAATCAAGCTTAAACGTCTCTTGTAAAGTTTCACCGCTTCTAGTGAAGCTTCAACCCCTCCAATAAAACTCCAACAATGAAGTTTCAACGCCTCCAGCAAAGCTTCATCACCTCTAGTAAAGTTTCAACGCCTCCAGTGAAACTCCAACTCCTCCAATGAAATTTCAACGCCTCTAATAAAGCTTCACCGCCTCTAGGGAAGCTTCAACGCCTCCAGTGAAGCTCCAACACCTCCGAGTAATGCTTCAACGGCTCCAGTACAGCTTCAACACCTCCAGTAAAGGTTCAGCACCCCCAATATTGTTACGCTTCACGTCTCTTCAACCAGAAGCTCAATTTATTCCTTTATTCTTTGAAGAAGAGAACCCCTGCGCACAATGGAAATGCCTGAAGATACTTCCAGGCAGTGGAATGCTCAACATTTTTCGTTTCTGATTTAGAGTCGAATAAGAGAGGATTTACCGAGCCCTTTGACGCATGACGAAATAACGGACGGAAATAAATGAAGTAGAGAAATGTCCCACTGCGACGAGCGTGTGGGAATGACGCATTCAATATCAGCGGCGTACATTATAATAAAGAATGTGGGGGGGGGGGGCGGGAGGAAGGTGAAGCTACCTTTAAAAGAACTGGGTTTTAAATGTGACTCGAATAAACGTCCGTGTTGAAGGCCTCCTCTCTATAAGTGAACATGTATCCTTGCCATCACTGTTCCGACACGGGCCGGCATCCCGCCTCTAAGGCTCGTTCTCTTATATGTGTACTTGACATCAATGGCCGACACGGGCAGGTACCCTGCTGCCAAGACTAGTCCCTCTATATGTATCCTTGCCATCACTGGCCGACACGGGCCATCTTCTCGCGGCTGAGATTCGTTCCCTTACATATGTCCTTTCCATCACTGGCCGACACGGGCCGGAATCCCGCTGCTAACGGTCGTCCCCTAATGAGTTCTTTCCATCACTGACCTACACATGCCGGCCTCCTTCTGCTAACGGTCGTTCTCTTGTCCTTAACACCCTTTATCTCAACCAAGAAGGGATTAAAGGGATTATATTATATATACAATCTCCACTTCCAACTTATGGGTGTTTTAGGTACGCACAATTTTTTTGCAGTTGAAAAATAATTTATTTATACGCTTGAACTATTACCAGGCCGATTCACTTTATGCTCTACTCTATAAAGCTTTTGCAAATTTTGTTCTCTCGCCTGACCGATAAGATCTGAAATAAATCGTCTTCTAACAAGCACGATTGTTTCACTCTATTAATCTTCATCAAAAAATGAGTCGGGGTCTCGCGAGGGATATGAATGAGGTGCGCCTTTGAGCTTAGAGAACGTAGAGCTTAACATCATGGCCACAATTATGAGCTTAGAGAACGTAGACCTTGACATCATGGCCACAATTATGAGCTTAGAGAACGTAGACCTTGACATCATGGCCACAATTATGAGCTTAGAGAGCGTAGACCTTAACATCATAGCCGCAATTATGAGCTTAGAGAGCGTAGACCTTAACATCATAGCCGCAATTATGAGCTTAGAGAACGTAGACCTTGACATCATGGCCGCAATTATGAGCTTAGCGAACGTAGACCTTGACATCATGGCCACAATTATGAGCTTAGAGAACGTAGACCTTAACATCACAGCCGCAATTATGAGCTTAGAGAACGTAGACCTTGACATCGTGGCCACAATAATGAGCTTAGAGAACGTAGACCTTGACATCATAGCCACAATTATGAGCTTAAAGAACGTAGACCTTGACACAATGGCCACAATTATGAGCTTAGAGAACGTAGACCTTGACATCATGATCGCAATTAAAAGCATAAAGAGCGAAAACCTTGACATCGTGGCCTCAATAGCGAACATGGGTCTCGCTAGAAGAGGAGGACGTAGATTGACATCGTGGCCACAATTTCAAACATGGGTCTCGCGAGAAGAGGAGGACGTAGACCTTGACATCGTGGTTAAAATTGCAAACACGGGTCTCGCTGGAAGAGGAGGACCTAGACCTTCACATCGTAGTCACATATGCAAACATGGGTCTCACTAGAAGAGGAGGACGTAGACCTTGACATCATAGCCACAAATGCAAACATGGGTCTCGCTAGAAGAGAAGGACGTAGACCTTGACATCGTGGCCACAAATGCAAACATGGGTCTCGCTAGAAGAGAAAGACGTAGACCTCGACTTCGTAGTCACAAATTCAAACATGGGTCTCGCTAGAAGAGGATGACGTATACCTTGGCATCGTAGTCACAAATGCAAACATGGGTCTCGCTAGAAGAGAAGGACGTAGACCTTGACATCGTAGCCACGAATGCAAACTTGGGTCATGCTAGAGGAGGAGGACGTAGACCTTGACATCGTAGCCACAAATGCAAACATGGGTCTCGCTAGAGGAGGAAGACGTAGACCTTGACATCGTAGCCACAAATGCAAACATGGGTTTCGCTAGAGGAGGAGGACGTAGACCTTGACATTGTAGCCACAAACATGGGTCTCGCTAGAAGTCAACAATCACAAACACGAACCTGAAAAGATATCTTGAATCCATTCTTGGATCTATCTCTCGGTTATTCGTGCTGCCAATACAGTTTGCCGATAAGGCAATAGCCATGAACGAGTCCGGCATTGGTGGCAGCTAAGACACGGTTTGGTAGGAGAAGGAGCCAAACAGTGCAGGGTAATGGTTGGCAAGGAAAATGGGCAGTAAAATATTTGTTGAGCAATGCGTTTTATAGTCTACAGACAGTGTAATCTGATGGTTAATGGGCAATGCGTTTTATAGTCGACAGACAGGGTAATCTAATTTTGGAAGGCAATGAGTTTTATAGTTTACAGGCAGGGTAATCTGATGGTTAGTGAGCAATGCGTTTTCTAGTCTACAGGCAGGGTAGTCTAGTGCTTAGTGGGCTATGCGTTTTTTAAGCAATAGACAGAGCAGTCTAATGCTTGGTGGGCAATGCGTGGCTTAGTCTCCAGATAGGAAAGTCCATTGTTAAGCGGACCCACTCACAGAATAAGCTACCAGCTGCATACCACCTGGAGAAGCTGCCAGATGCACACCAGCGGGAGAAGCTGCCAAATGCACACAGTCGGGAGAAGCTGCCAGCTGCACACAGGTGAATTTGTATGCCAAATCCCCCCCTCCCCTCCTTCTCTGGTAATAAGCACCATCGCTCGGGAACTTTGGCTCGAACAGACAACCTTTCCTGCAAATTGCCCTTTGATGTTGATGGAAACAGAGCATAAAGCAGGCAAGTGGAAAAAGAGCATAAGAGGAGGCAAGGAACAGGCTGGCTGATGTTGGTAACAGTGCCCAGGAGGAGGCAAGAATGCTGTTGGAACTAAACAGGATAACTGCTTTTGGTTACGATGCCCGAGGGGAACAGGCTGGCTGCTGTTGGTAACAACATCCCAGAGGATATAAGGGAGATGTTTGATCTTTACTGGGCTGTTGCCTTTTGTGTGAGAGGGGGTGTGCCCACATACTTGAAAGGCACAACAAATAGATATGAAGATCTACCCTTTTAAAAAAAACGAACACAGTAGATCGCCTCGGCATCACAAAATTCCTATGTCACATGACGCCAGTACTGTGCCATGGCGCCAATAAATGGCAATGGTGCCAGTAATGAGTCACAGCGACGGTAGTGATCAATGGCGTTGATGGGCAATGACGCCAGTAATGTGACATGGCGCCAATAAATGGCAATGGTGCCAGTAATGAGTCACAGCGACGGTAGTGATCATTGGCGCCAGTGATGGGCAATGACGCCAGTAATGGACAATGATGCATTTATGGGCACAAACACCCGAAATGGGCAATGACGTCAGTATTGGGCGTTGGTGCAAATAATGGGCAATGACGCCAGTAATAGGTAATGGCGTCAGTAATGGGCACTGGTGCCAAAAATATGCGATGACGCGAGTAATGGCAATTGCAACACCGACTCTTTCACTAATGAACGCCAATTATGAATTGAATGCGCCAAAATCTGTCCTATCATTTTTTAAAGAAGGTTACTATAATTGAAATTAAATAGCTTGCTCGATTAACATGACTTAAGAAATAAGGGATAGAAAATGGTCTAAGACCACCTTGACACCCTGACGCTCAGCTCAGGCTTTGCTTTGGTATTAAAACTTAAGGGCCATGAGCCTGATGGTTTCATGTTGTTAGCTTTGAGTAACACAAATAACAACGGGTAAATTTATTGAAATAACGAAACCAATAAGTATATTTGTTTGCTTGACTGTACAGCTTATGCATTTCATGATTCTGATTCTCTTTCAGGCACAATCAGTCAGCCCTGATACTAACCCCAGCCGGGTCGCTATCCCTGGCGCTAAATTCTTTTATAGCTAACGTCAGATCAACAACCCCTATCATCTCCGCCAACTGCCTTATCAGCCCCAAGTTGTTCCGACTCCCTACCTACGGTACCATTTTTTAACAGCGAACATTCATAGCGTTCCTCAGTCACACCAGCCACTGTCATATCTGCCAGTGACATTCTGGCGAAAATCTGTTTCAGCCCACGTCAGAATCAGCCACCAGTCGTACCATTTTACCGGTTATCACTTTAATGAAACTTTTCCTGCCCAACCTAACCTAACCTAGGGTACGTGTTTCTAACCCGCGGGGCACAGGTACGTATTTCTAACCCGCGGGGCAAACATACGTATTTTTGTCGGGTACGTAATGCCGTTTTTAAGCGTTTTTTTATTGAAGTTTCATTAAAGTGATAACTGTTAGGTTGGTACGCCTGTTTCACTGTAATGACAGTGGCAGAAATGACAGTGGCAGATTTTGAAGTGGTGGAAAATGCGTGTGGGCTGAATCATCGTTAGGTAGAAAGCACGTGGGATGAAAGATTTTTAGCGGTTATGACAGTGTCCGGCCATGACAGTGAGGTGAAGTGAAGTGGCGATAGTGCGCGTGTGCGGGAATAATTTTAGCGCGAACGCTGGGCTCCCCCCCAGCCAAGTAAACTGGTCAAAGTTTCTGACCCGAGAGCCCAGCAAACACAACTTATGTCGACCTCCCCAAGTATTACATTGTCGGTCCTAGCTAGGAACAGCCTGCATGTACAGTGACATGTGGCGGCCCAACGTCATCTAGACCCACGGTACAATGTCTGCGAGGCACTGGTAATGGTGGATTCAATGTTGGTGCGACCTGTTAACCAACGGTGCAGCAATGAAACACTTTCAAAGCCGAACCAATGATGAATTGGTGACGTCTTCCGGCATCATCTTCTAGATTTGAAATCAGCAGAGTAGTACTGATGGCCTGCAAACAGCGAGAGAGCAGCACAGCAATAATACAAGTATCGACTCACCATTATACCTCAAACGTCGCTGCTTTCTGCAGTAGGCCGACGTTGACACGTCGATCCAATGTTTGCTTGAAACATGCTTGCTGAGGTAACTTACAGCGTTGATATAACCCCTGTCCACATACAGTGTGCACAGGTGTACAGGAGGCAAGATTGAGATAGTAGGGACTGGAGGCGAGGTGGAAATAAGAGGTCTGGAAGCAAAGTTTAGATAGGAAGTACTGGAGTAAAGGTTTAGATTGGAGGTACTAGAAACAAGGTTGAGATAGGAGGTACTGGAGGAAAGGTTGAGATAGGAGGTACCGAAGGCCAGGTTGAGATATAAGGTACTGAAGGCAAGGTTGAGCTAGGAGGTACTGGAAGCAAGGATGAGATACAAGGTACTGGAGGCAAGGTTGAAATAGATGGTACTGAAGCAAGGTTGAGATAGAAGGTACTGGAGGCAAGGTTGAGATAGGAGGTACTGGAGGCAAGGTTGAGATAAGAGGTACTGGAGGCAAGGTTGAGAAAGGATGTATCGTCACGCGAGTGGGCGCAGGGATGGGGGCACAAAGGAAGTTAAGGGCAAAGATAGAGTAATTCTGGAAGAGGAAGGAGCTAGGCTGGGTTGCCTTGGAGTAGCAGGGGGTGAATGGGAAGCTGTAAAGTGGCAGGAGACAGACTGGGTGTGGTCTTGGAGTGGCAGGGGGTGATTGAAAAGCCGTGAAGAGGCAGGAGCTAGACTGGGTGGCCTTGGAGTAGCAGGGATGATTGGAAAGCCGTTAAGATAGGAGGTACTGGAGGCAAGGTTGAGAATGGAGGTACTAGATGCAAGATTGAGATAGAAGGTACTGGAGGCAAGGTTGAGATAGGAGGTACTGGTGGCAAGGTTAAGATAAGAGGTACTGGAGGCAAGATTGAGATAGGAGGTACTGGAGGCAAGGTTGAGATAGGAGGTACTGGAGGCAAGGTTTTGATAGGAGGTACTGGGGGCAAGGTTGAGAAAAGAGGTACTGGAGGAAATGTTTAGATAAGAGGTACAAAAGACAAGGTTGAGATAGGAAGTACTGGAGGCAAGGTTGAGATAACAGGTACTGGAGGCAAGGTTGAGATAGGAGGTAGTGGAAGCAAGGTTGAGATAAAAGGTACTGGCGGTAAGGTTGAGATAGGAGGTACTGGTAGCAAGGTGTAAATAGGAGGTACTGGAGGCAAGGTTGCAATAGGAGGTACTGGAGGCAAGATCGAGAGAGGAGTTACTGGAGGCAAGATTGAGATAGGATGTATCGTCAAGCGAGTGGGCGCAGGGATGGGGGCACAAAGGAAGTTAAGGGCAAGATAAAGTAATTCTGGGAGAGGAAGGAGCTAGGCTGGGTTGCCTTGGAGTGACAGGGGGTGATTGGGAAGCCGTAAAGAGTCAGGAGCTAGACTGGGTGGCCTTGGAGTGGCAAGGGGTGATTGGAGAGCCGTAAAGAGGCAGGAGCTAGACTGGGTGGCCTTGGAGTAGCAGGGGGTGATTGGAAAGCCGTAAAGAGGCAGGAGCTAGACTGGGTGGCTTTGGAGTAGCAAGGGGTGATTGGAAAGCCGTAAAGAGGCAGAAGCTAGACTGGGTGGCCTTAGAGTAGCAGGGGGTGATTGGAAAGCCGAAAAGAGGCAAGAGCTAGACTGGGTGGCCTTGGAGTAGCAGGGATGATTGGAAAGCCGTAAAGAGGCAGGAGCTAGACTTGGTGGCTTTGGAGTATCAGGGGGTAATTGGAAAGCCGTAAAGGGGTAGGAGCTAGACTTGGTGGCCTTGGAGCGCAGGGGGTGATTGGAAAGCCGAAAAGAGGCAGGAGCTAGACTTGGTGGCCTTGGAGTTTCAGGGGGTGATTGGAAAGCCGTAAAGAGGCAGGAGCTAGACTGGGTGGCCTTGGAGTAGCAGGGGGTGATTGCAAAGCCGCAAAGAGGCAGGAGCAAGACTGGATGGCCTTGGAGTTTACAAGTGTTTACAAGTGTATGAAGACAACGGCAGGCCTTTTGGCCCAAACTGGGTTGCCTTTTAAAAGAAGGAGGTAAGTTCTGAAGTAGAACGACTAAGATAGCGTCTTTTGTCGGTGTATTTTCTGTTTTAATAGATCGAGAAAGGGAAAGTTTGTTGATGGAAATAACATTTAACAATGATTATCGAAATAACTCAAATAAGCACCTGAAGATAAGCCATCGACCAGATCAACACCCACGGTGTTGATTTGAGATTGTACAGTTTCATTCCTCGAAAACCGAAATACAACGAGCAGGTACCAATGCCGGGCACCTTATTTACCGTGCCAGTGCCAAGTCCTGGCACTAATTTAACCGTATGGGGTCAATGCCGAACACCATTTTCCACTAATATACTGGTGAAAGTGCTATAGATGGGAGCTATTTAGCGGCGATTTTGGTAGAATTTATCGAGCCGTGATTTAAACGTTTCGATTGTATCGCTGTTCAC
>SDVV010005603.1:0-19084 GCA_016164225.1 Gammarus roeselii | reverse complement strand
CTCATAGCTCTAACCTCAGCTTACACCACCATTGTATCTTGTGTGGAATAGAGTTCATTGATCACGAACGACAACCAACGGCAATTGAATAACTGAAGAAACTAATAAAGCAAAGTCGCGACAGAAATGAGAAAGGAAAATTTTTCTTCCATTTCGAAGCAGAAATAGGATTTATTTAATTTGGTGAATTGAAACATGAAAAATCCACTCATTTTCAAATTATTCCAATAATTCAAGAGTTAAAAAGTCACAGAGGATTTATGTTGTGTATGAGTGATACAGCAATTCGGCTGATTCTCAGTGAGCCAATATTCCATCGGCGAGTTTTGGTTCGTTACCCTGATTAGAAATAGCCGTGGACTTGTCCTGGTAACTTACTCATGAAGATCTGTTGATGATACTCCATCCTGCATCGAACAAATAACATTGATTATATCGTCATATAACAGTATCTAGTTATGATCATCATATACAGAAAACTTGTCTTTGTTGAGGATGCACAAATGAATTTGCCCAAAGAAACCAGTGGAGGAGCTGATTTTCAATTCTCAAAATACCCATATTCCGGGTAATAAAACAGAGATTACTTTTGTCGGTTCTCCGGAAGGGAATCAACAGATATGAAATGTGATTTTAATCATATCGGTGTACGTAAGTGAGATTGATCTTAATTGTTTGCGATTCCTAATTCCTAGTAGGATGACAGATTTTTTTTTTCAGACCAGACCTGAAGGAAATTTAAACCAAAGTTTAAGAATTCAATGATGACACATCAAACACCATCAACCCTATTAGTATTTTCCTACATATCGTTACAATAATTCATGTCTAAAGGCAAAAAAATGTTCGAAATGTATATTCTTCCTTGTTAAATGTATATGGTCCTTTTTATAAACTTCATCAGACGGTTATGTGTCGCCTTAGGATTTGCGAACTCTTCTATGAAGGACAGTGTAATTAGGAAGGCTTTGAAAACGGGGCGAAGACGCGGACCAGGCAGAGGTATAAACGCGGTGAGCAAAGTGAGAAATGCTGTAATGGAAGAAACGGGGCGAAGAAGCGGACCAGGCAGAGATATAAACGCAGTGAGCAAAGTGAGAAATGCTGTAATGGAAGTAACGGGGCGTAGAAGCGGACCAGGCAGAGGTATAAACGCAGTGAGCAAAGTGAGAAATGCTGTAATGGAAGAAACGGGGTCAAGAAGCGAACCAGGCAGAGGTATAAACGCAGTGAGCAATGTGAGAAATGCTGTAATGGAAGTAACGGGGCGTAGAAGCGGACCAGGCAGAGGTATAAACGCAGTGAGCAAAGTGAGAAATGCTGTAATGGAAGAAATGGGGCTCACAGGAACATTAAATATTTAAGAATTTTGATTTGCCCATTCAATGGATGTTCTTTGTTGTACAGTTTATCAATAAATCATCAATCTGTTTTTTTTAGCTACGATAACAAGTTAACGATAATGAATTATGAATTAATAACTGGCTTGCACAGGGACGTTTATTTTTTGAAACTCTCTGTTTATCTTGACTTCAAAATCCGCATAATTGAACTCTAGGTTTACCGGGTTAATTAAGAATTATTCATGAGTGATGGAGTCTTCCTGCACTCTTAACAGATCTGTGCAAGGGATATTCCAGTGTGATAATTTAGTTTAGCAAACTTTCACTCTAAAGAATCATTCCTCCTGTTCAAATTCCAATCAATGCTGTGCTCACATGGGAAATTGTAACAATAATGATATTTTTCTTCATTGAAGC
The DNA here is from genome assembly GCA_016164225.1 of Gammarus roeselii. Lineage (NCBI taxonomy): Eukaryota > Metazoa > Arthropoda > Malacostraca > Amphipoda > Gammaridae > Gammarus > Gammarus roeselii. Next base: position 17,324 of record SDVV010005603.1, on the reverse strand, counting down.
ACTCGATGGTACAATAATGGTTTGAAGCATTCGATTATACAATAATGGTTTGAAGCATTCGATGGTACAAAAGAGGTTTGAAGCACTCAATGGTACAATAATGGTTACAACAGAAAATAAGTTCAACCAAAACATTCCCACCAGCAGATCGAAATTATGTCTCAAAAAATGCACACGGGAAGAATTCCTTATGCAGAAGCACCTTTCAACCTATGAATTCCATTTCTCTTTCAATCGTATTCCGCATGCTTGATATGACCGTAGTCACTTGAAGCGCTCATGCAGGTTACACAGCATAACATTGAAAGAAACTTACGGAATGAGGTTGTGTAAAGCATTGTTACAGGTAGTGCTGCTACCAGATTCACGTGGGAACATGATTGCTTCAGGCAATCCTGCAACCAGGTGCACATGTGTACAGGATTGTTACAGGTAGTGCTGCTACCAGATTCACGTGGGAACATGATTGCTTCAGGCAATCCTGCAACCAGGTGCACATGTGTACAGGATTGTTACAGGTAGTGCTGCTACCAGATTCACGTGGGAACATGATTGCTTCAGGCAATCCTGCAACCAGGTGCACATGTGTAAAGCATTGTTACAGGTAGTGCTGCTACCAGATTCACGTGGGAACATGATTGCTTCAGGCAATCCTGCAACCAGGTGCACATGTGTACAGGATTGTTTCAGGTGAGGCTGCTACCAGATGCACTTATGTACAGGATTGCTTCAGGTAATCCAGCAACTGGTTGCACTTGTGTACAGGATTGTTTCAGGTGAGGCTGCTACCAGATGCACTTGTGTACAGGATTGCTTCAGGTAATCCAGCAACCGGTTGCACTTGTGTACAGGATTGCTTCAGGTGAGGCTGCTACCAGATGCACTTGTGTACAGGATTGCTTCAGGTAATTCAGCAACCGGTTGCACTTGTGAGCAGGATTGCTTCAGGTGAGGCTGCTACCAGATGCACTTGTGTGCAGGATTGCTTCAGGTAATTCAGCAACCGGTTGCACTTGTGAGCAGGATTGCTTCAGGTGAGGCTGCTACCAGATGCACTTGTGTACAGGATTGCTTCAGGTAATTCAGCAACCGGTTGCACTTGTGAGCAGGATTGCTTCAGGTGAGGCTGCTACCAGATGCACTTGTGTGCAGGATTGCTTCAGGTAATTCAGCAACCGGTTGCACTTGTGAGCAGGATTGCTTCAGGTGAGGCTGCTACCAGATGCACTTGTGTACAGGATTGCTTCAGGTAATTCAGCAACCGGTTGCACTTGTGAGCAGGATTGCTTCAGCTAATGCTGCTGGCAGCATTAGCTCGAGTAATTCTGTAAACACGTCAGCAGGATTACTTGGGCTAATTCAGCTACCAAATGCACTTGTATACAGGACTACCTCGGAAATGCTGCTGACAGGTTATCCGGAGAGTAATTAATGCATGTAAAATTACGGCTGTCGATAGAGGCATAATTGGAGATTAGCAGCGTTTCCTAAGTTTCTGCCAACCGTTGTTAAGCTTCTCTTAACAGTTTCAGCAGCAGATCAATTCCAATTCCTTGTCAGCTGTGAATGGGCCATTTCTACAATTGACCGTAACAGTTGTCCAACTTTTGACCGCTCCCCTTGTTCTTCTTACCAAAGTTGGCCCGAAATGTGCCATTGGTTAGGCGACGATGCCACGATAGCCAAACAAAGGTCGGTCGCCGCCTCGGAACGGCCCGCAAGGTATGTTCGCTTACTCGAATAAGCGAGGTCAAATTGGTTGCATATAAATGCGACTTCACGGATGACGACGTCAGATTTGGTTATGTTAGACAAAATGAAAATAAAAGTTTTTTGCACGCATAATAATTTTCTAATAAAGACGTTTTTTTTCAACTATGACATTTTGTCATAACCTTTTGAACGGATAAAAATATCCTCATACGATGTTTTCCGCACAGTAGCATACAAATGTTCATTTATAAACTACTCATAGTTAAAAGGAAATGTTTAGAATTCTTCACTATCAAATGATGTCTTCAGAACTGCTTACATTGGAGATTAAGTGGTACGTATTATTTCCGTATTATGATATATCTTTTACTTTTGGTATCAGTCACTTTCTAATCAAGTGCTAAATATAATATATATATACAACGGTCTACACAAGAAATTGACAATTACAATATACGGTGTGTTTTCTGTAGGGACACATCAAATGTGCGTCCCACAATCTTTCGGAAATACCTTGCTGTAGCCCCAACTCAAGAAATGTCAGACGAGGCGAACATGTTCCTTCTTGTCTCCGTCATTGCGGCATTCGATGGCTGTCGACACCTGATTTTTCATGGGATATCGGTGTGCATGAAAATGCCCTTCGTTGAAAATACAATGCCGTCTAAGGGCAGAAAACCTATCGCCGATAATCTATTTCATTTGTTTCGTAAAACCATCACTTGTCCATGAATGTGACGGCGCTAAATGCATTTTTGCCAGCTGCAACTTCCACAGTGATAAAGAGGAGCCAGCTGCAACGCCCCTATTAATAAAGAGGAGCCAGTTGCAAGGTGCCTAGTACTAAAGAGGAGCCAGCTGCAACGTCCCAATTAAAAAAGATGAGCCAGCGGCAAAGTCCCTAATAATAAAGAGGAGCAAGCTGCAACGTCCCTAATAATAAAGAAAAGACTATTGCGGAATGCTGTGGATGTTATTAAATGACTCTCTTGTAAGCAATGTTTCCTGCTCAACAATCTAATGAGTATCAGGTTTAAAATACACATGCAGCAGGAACGTAAATTGTCGCCGGAAGCAATAACAGTGCCCAACTCATCAGAGTCATCAGGAAGAATGTGTTGTAAATAGAGCAAATTCTTTCAATGTGCATCATTTGCGAATTAAAAAAAATAATTGTTTCGTCGAACAAACAAAGTTCATAATTACTGTTCACCAGGATGTAGAATTTGAATACGCCAATTTCACCAATTCATTGATTCAAAATCGTAACTTTAATATAGAGTTGTGTTAGAAAGTCGTTAAATTACAAACAAACAAAACAGTTACCTGCAATAATTACACTTAGTATTATTAATATTAAACTTTGAATGAGAACCTTTCGTATAGCCCTTATTTACACCAGAAACATAAATTTTCCTGAAGAAATATCGAGGTATATGTACCTTACTACAACAAACGTGATTTGGTAACAACTATTTGAAATTGTAATACATGCGACGTTGTTGTGTTGGGCTTTCATGATCATTGTTCTGGCTCGGTAGAAAATTGTAAAGCGTATGCGGTGGACCTTTACTGCAACAGACAGGTAGCTTTGCGGATAATTAGCCTCGCCCGTAGCAGCTTATTTACCTCTACATTTGGGTGTAAAAATATGGTCATTCTCAATTTCCTCTGTCGATGAGACGAGGGAAATCAGGGTGGGAAGTCACATGGAGGTTTGCCATTTGTTTGACAGCAATCTCCGAGCCCGAAACTGAAACTAGGCGGTAAATTGAGAGAGAATGAGTTAGTGTGTTTCTTTAAATGATACCTCAGTTCTATTTTTAAAAATGTATTTCCCTATTAACTCGAGTGAGAAATTGGAGGATTATATCAGATGCAGGCGTGTATTTGGGGCTAGATTGAAGAGTAGAGATGAACAGCTGGTATATTTATTAAGGGATTTCAAGGTCATCCCACACTCGAATTTACCGAGCATAATGTGGCGTTTCAGGATACCAGGCTGCTGCTGCCTGATTCGTACACACACGTTCGTCGCGGTTCTCTTTCCACATCATGGAGCGATCATATTACTGCGTCGTCGCTGTTGTTTGATGAAACGATTTAATATAACATGCTTCCGGATGTTACCTGCATGGACCATCGTGTTATAGTGACAGCTTTGAATGTAGAAAGAATGCAGTCTCCCTGACAGTCTGATTCTCCCAAGGTGAGACCGATCGATGGAAACATTGCCAATATGGTGCTTCTGAACAAATTTTAAGCGGAACTCGACGACATTCCTGATTGGGTTCTCAGAGTTATTGAATCGGTTAATAACAAAAGACTGAATGGCCTGTATGACTGCCCTAGACAGTGCATGTAAGTACCAGTACCAGAATCAACGGGTGAAGGAATTGAATTGTGCCGGACGGGACGCCGTGTTTTATTGAAATTTTGTTGCTCGTCCTTCCGGAGGTAATTTTTCGGTAGATATGAATGTAGTAACGTTGTCGTTTTCTAGAGAACTCGAAAACTCGTGTTACGAGACAGAATGAGATGCGAGAAGAAAATGCAAATAAATTTGATAAGAAAATTGGGTCAAATAATCCCAAAACGAAGGACCTCTTTTCTCGGTAGAAGGCGTGGCTGTTGAGGAAAATATTGCTTTGGTCTGAGGGGGGACGTGCAGGAAATTGCAATTTCGGTTGACACTAAAAAAAAATGTTGTACTTTTTTTTTCATACAAAAATTTAACATTCATTCCAAGCCACAGCGTCATAATAATATTCAACTGTAAACTACGACAGAACTTCTTCATTATATTATCTGGAGCAAAATGTATTATTTAAAAACACCGAAAAACATTTAAGTATTTTTTAATATCAACTCACATAGGTGAATTCATTCTGGAAAAGGCGTAGTATATATCTGCTGGGGTACACAATATATCTGCTGGAGTACGCAATTTTCAGTACATATCAATGTTCCGTGTGTAAATTAACGATTCCCTTTACATTTAAGTCGAAGAATTAAAACAAGTTTTTTATTTAAGATGACTCGCACTAGATTAATTTTGGTTTCCGGGGTTCCTATCCAAGTAATGATTGATTTTTCTAAATGAGAGTATGCAAGGAAATATTATAAAAAATGCAGAGCATCAATTGGAAGCTAGTTCGACACCAAATACAGACTTCCTGAAACCTTACTCCACTTCTGACCGACTTACTCAGCGGTAAGACCAAGGTTCAGACTCTACATGAGACTATATATGATATGAGACCCGCATTCTAATACACTACCTTTGAAGAAAACATTTGGCCGGAGAAAGTGATGTCGGGGAATAACAAGCATCTATTTAGTTCAACTTTCAGGAGCAATGAACCACAACCTTACAACCACGTTGATAGATATGGCGAAAAAAAATGAACTCCAGACAAAAAGACAACATCTGCAGCAAATAGAATACTTTCCATTCACATTTGTGATAATTACTTTCTAAAAATTTCAAGAACATTGGGGCTCAAGACTGATCCTTGACTAATACCAACTATAATAGGCAACAAGTCAGATTATTTGTAGTAGAAGAGTGAATGGAGGTTGGGTTCAAAGCGTACCGTACTTAATGACAAAGGTTAGGAAAACTGTCAAAAGCCATACAAATGAAGGCTGCCGATTGGAAGGACAACTTACCAGGTGAAGTGAATATGTCTGCCTCTGACACACTGACTGCAGTGCTTGCCATCTTCCCCTCTAGCTGCATATATAGCAAGGAGAGACCAATAAGAGAGGTAATGTATGCATATGACATTCAGGCTTTGAAATGTAAACGGTTGACCCCTCTAATATAAATCAATATCGCCTCATTGCTAAAGCCACCTCAATATAGCCTGAACAGGTTATTTTGCTCGATTTAAGCCTTTGTGTCTACCGCAGATGATATGATATCTGTTGCACTTTTGCTCAACCTTGTAATATTGAATACAATACTACAATCCCAGTGTGCGAATCAGTAAGACCGAATGGCTTAATCCACTATCTCTCGACTGAGGTAAAGCAAAGTGGTGTCGCGCTTAGCTATGTGAATGAATTTCAATATATCGGGTCAGCACCACTGCCGCCGTTGTAGAGTGGTTATCGTTCCCGATTGCAGGCCAGCCTATGGCGCTGCATATCGCGAGTTGTAGCCCCAGCAATGGCTCGGCGTTCCTGTGGCGGAAATTAATCTCCTTCCCCCTCTGTGTCGACATACTTTAGCCCCTCTCCAAATTAGGGGAAACGGCCGCATGTCTATCTAAACTTACCATAAATCAACACAGCAGATTGCAATTTTAGCATGGGTGAGGTAAAGCAAACAAGACGGTAAAATGCAGTTGGTAACATGTTCATCCGGAAATTCTCGTTTCCACCATGGAGAGCTCTAATTCAGCTCTTCAAACCACGCTGTTACCTGCTCTATTGCAACACACTGCGGGGAAAGGTTTCCAGTACAGCATTGGGAAATTGACGGTGAATCATATTGACGCTTTTAGACGACTGATGCAGGTCCTACCTACGGATTGCGTCAACTTGCAAGATTTTTCCGGTGAAACCAACCGGATCATATTAAAGTACTGATTCGCAACGCGTCACAGCGCCTCTTGACTCGAGGTATGAGTCCTTCTAATGCAATCCTCAGGACAAGCTGTCTTCTGATGCGCTCACTTCTTTGTCTCTGTTGAGACGATCGAGAGAATTGCTGTACCTGTGCCATGGTACCTGTGTTAATTGCATTACTATGCCCAGTAGGCTTGGTAATGAAGTTGTGGTAATCGTTGGAATTTATTTTTTCAGGGACGCCTACAATTGATTGGGTGGGTGGGTATTCATGGACGGGTGAGTGTCCCTAAACTGTGCGGTGTTCCTGGTTAGGTGGGTATCCATGGAAAGGTGGATGCCCTGTACTGGTGGGTGTCCCTTTTCGACAGGGTTTTTATTACTACTTTGACCTCGGAAATAAATTGAATTTATATCGCTCAAGCCTAATAACTTCAATGTGTATGAATCATTTTCGATAAATTAATTTGTTTAATGTATGAAACATATTTAATAGCTAAAGGTTTGTGTACATCTTCATAATTAGAATTTTCACGCCAATTTTTCATCCCGTCGGCACATTTGTTCGATCATTGTAGGTTACCTGGCTCATCGATATATATCAACATTCCTCGAAATTTTTATATTGATACCTAAGGCTGGAAGGTCGCGTAATTATATATGGGGTGGCATCTTGTCTTTAGGCACCTATCCGAGGTTATGGACATCACTCAAAACAGTTAACAAACTGCAAACATATAATTGATTTGTAAAATGGTCGAAACCCGGTGGAATGTGAACAAATAAATAAACTGTAATGGTCCAATTGACTATTTTCAGAGGACACAATTTCAGTGATCAACTTCTTTAAATGACACACCAAGCCACGTATTTGATTCGAGGCAGGTCGTGTCCAGATTGTAAGGTATGCTGTCAGTCGTGCAATCACGTGCTAAACCCATTTGATGTACTCCCACGTGCACACACATTTGAACGGCTAAGAAGCAGGTTTGCATAATTGCATTCGTGTTCTCGTAGAAACAACCTTGACCGGCTGACTTTGTTACGCACAGCGCTTCTTGGATCTTCAATTTTATTGGATGAAGTACAATTCAGAAGATGAATAAGAGAATATGCAAACAACCTAATTCTCGTATGTGAGAGACAAACTTGAGAAGGGTGAAAAGCCATGCATTTCCCCCCTAAACTACATTTTGTTTATATCAAGACTGCAAGCCTTCGATGATGTTAAAAAAAATCAGCACGGCATTCTTCTTGATGCCATGCGACTTCCACTATGGTCTGGCTCGCCCTAATTGCATGGATATCATTTTCAGGTAAAACTTATTATACCAGTTCGACCACTTCTGGAGCCCGTGAAAATTTGGTAAGAAAACAGAGCCAGAGACATACATGAAATGTTTAATCTAATTATTGAAGTTTCAGCAGCTCGACAATACTTTATTCAATTTAGAGACCTTATAGAAGTCGACTTGTTCGTTTGCGCGTGATCCATTCCTGAACGTGAGGTCATGTGTATCTGTGTTACAATTATAATTATCTGCTGCCAAACAAAACGATCTCCATATATACGACACACATCGATTTGTATATATTTTGCAGTGTCAGTAGAACCATTTTAATTCATACCATTACTTCTTGTATAAACACACTGGGGATCCCCCTCAACTATTTGCACGAACACTCGTTATTTGCCAACTGGCAACCCTCCGATTGCCACTCTAGCTTAAATTTCTCAACATTTTGCTCGTGAGGCAGAAAAATTGCTCACCTTCGAAGACATCTTTCTGGTTGGGGCGAGCAGGAATGAAAAGACCTTCAGCGACAGGATGTCCTCAGTGGAAAATTATTGCAACGAGGTTTATGGCCGGCTTGTTTCTTCATTTTATGACTAGAAAAGTCTTTCATGCGCGGATTAAGGAGCATCATCGTCCGATGAACTAATTTGATGTGCGTTCATCATTTACGGTATACTTTGTATGAAAAACTAACACCTCAGAGAATGACGAGAAGGAAACTATTTTTTCATAATGAACAGATTCATTGAATAACTAAGTCAGACGAAGGTATATCAATGTTGCCCATGGTAAATTTAATTCGATATCAAAGAGTGTAAAAGCTTACCTACTAATAATACGATGATGACCTCGATGTCACAACTCGTATTGAATATTTTTTCACATAAATGAGTTATCACCGAAACGACATATTTATTCGTCGGCAGATTCTGCACATACGAAATATTAAAAACTATCGCCTGTGTGGTTTGTTACAGTGAATCAAATTCACAACAGTAATTGAGGTACATAATCTTCGGATGCTGGTAACTCAAAACGAATATTAGTGATGTCGTTCGCTGTGTATTGGTTGTCTCACTTCTTCACTGAAACAATTTAAAAATGTGCAATCTCAAACCCTAGCGTCGAACAATCCTAGAACAACCAACTTCTCGAGGAAAAAATGATAGTTTATCCGATCACGTTATGCATTATTAATTCAACTGTAATTAGTTATCATAATATTTAAAAAAATAGTTTTTTATACATCACATCAATTCCACCCAATCAATATATTCCAAATATAAATTCCAGAATATAACCCCTCCTGCTATGAAACTTTGTTTTCGTACAAACGATGCTGATGAATGTTAAAAATATGATTTTGCGGGTCCAATAAATCGAGACAAAAATTAGTTGCTACACTTAAAAATCGTTGTTTGATTCATAAAATCATTTCTTTTTATTCATTTCATAATGTTCTTGCTTATTGAATTGTGTGAGGGATTTCATTAAATTTTTCGTGGCCTTTCAACATCAGTTGTGCTTGCCTTGGGTAACCTGCATAATTCAATTTGATCATCTGACCATTTATGAACGGAGGCTCTGATAGGCACGTTGTCCGAATCTCTCTGTCCCGTTCTACTTTGACCCTTGTCCTAAACCCCGTCCCAAAGATCCCATAATCACATGCTTTGCTTCAAGTTTCTTGCAGCTACTCCCAGACAGTTTTGTTACCTTATTCTTGCCCATTTTCTGTTTCCACTAGGCGTCTCATTCCAAGCCACGTTCAATTTTAATTGCCTACACCCCTTTTCCCTTGTTCCTTCGTCCTATGATTCGCCTAATCCCTCTTTACATCCGGCCTCAGGCCCCATCCCTTGTTGAATTGCCTCCTCCACTATGACTGTTGGCACAACCCTCATCAGACGGACTCATACACCCCTCGTTCACCAAAGCTGTCGGTCTACCCTCCGTTTCTCGCCCACCAACATAGCCAGCAAGTTAAAAAAAATGTATACCTCGCTCCTCTAGCACTTTCTCGAGCGCAATCAAATTTTTGGGACCCTGTGATGAGTCCAAATATATCCCTACCACTTCTGTAGTGGGCCATAAAACTAAATGAAATTTCTTGCCAGAAAATGTTGACCTAATATAACCTCCTGGCTGACAGGAAACACTTAAATAAATGGGATCCCATTGGAGCAGAAAATAATTTTTTTCACGATCAACAAAATAACAGAATTAAATTCCACAGATGGTTTCCATTAATGCTGTGTTTTGATAGATTAGTTATAGGAAAGAGTATATTTTGCACATAAATGAACGCTGACCAGTGTCTCCATCTGCGAAAGATAATGCTAACCTCACTAACTCAAAACCAAAAAAGTGAATGGGTACAATTGAAACAAGCTCTCTTCATTCCCACTCCACCAACATTCAAAATATTGTTGGTGTCATCCTCCGCTGACAGTGTCACCAACGTGTTCATATTTTTCCACCATCCCCAAATAGCTTTCCCTTCAGCATCATATGACAAATGTTGACATAGCAATAACTGGCGCCCACTTTGTATGCGTGTCTGTAGAGAAGGCGAATTATTGTCCCCACGCGTTGACCTGTAATTTACGGGGTTATAGCGACCGTCGCCACAAATGGACCGACGTGGAAGTATATTCCGGGATAGACCGTCGGGACTTCAAAAATGACAAGGCTTTGGCCAACCTCTAAAAAAGGTACAGATTGTTTTTCGAGTTGGTTCAATAATGTACCGTTGGAAATCAATATTGATACAAAACGGTGAACAATTTGTCAAGTCTGTTGAGGGAGGAAATTTTTCTGTAATATGCATAGCTATAATCGAGATAACATCGAATAGTATCTTGAGACTCCAAAAAACAGTTGCGTCCGGCTGCCTCGAGGATTCATTTTTATGCGATTTTTCGATATGAAGACATGTTTTTGTATTTATTGTAATAAAAGATGCAATGCAATTTTTGGAAATTGTTTGTGTAATCATTTGATTACTGTAATAGATACCTTTTGTGCTGAAGGCTATATGTCCTGCCAGTCAGCTACACAGCTTTTAATTTGTTCAATGATAAAATACAGCATGAATCAACGGGGAAATATTGTAATCGGGGGGAAGGGACGTAACGCTACACCTGTAGGTACAGATACTTGCATCCTATGACGCTACACCTGCAGGTACAGATACTTCTATCCTATGACAGTACACCTGCAGGTACAGATACTTGCATCCTATGAGACGCTACACCTGCAGGTACAGATGCTTGCATCCTATGACGCTACACCTGCAGGTACAGATACTTGCATCCTGTGACGCTACACCTGCAGGTACAGATACTTGCATCATATGACGCTACACCTGCAGGTACAGGTACTTGCATCCTATGACGCTACACCTGCAGGTACAGATACTTGCATCCTATGACGCAACACCTGCAGGTGCAGATGCTTGCATCCTATGACGCTACACCTGCAGGTACAGATACTTGCATCCTGTGACGCTACACCTGCAGGTACAGATGTTTACGCCTTGTGACGCTACACATGCAGGTACATATACTTGCATCCTATGACGCAACACCTGCAGGTACAGATACTTGCATCCCATGACGCTACACCTGCAGGTACAGATACTTGCATTCTCTGACGCTACACCTGCAGGTAAAGATACTTGCATCCTATGACGCTTCACCTGCAGGTACAGATACTTCCATCATATGACGCTACACCTGCAGGTACAGATACGTGCATCATATGACGCTACACCTGCAGGTACAGATACTTGCATCCTCTGACGCTACACCTGCAGGTACAGATACTTGCATCATATGACGCTACCCCTGTAGGTACAGATACTTGAATCCCATGACAATAACTTGGCATAGATGAGAAACGATTCAAATTTAACTTAAAATACAATTACGATCAGTTGAATGAACATAAAACGTCGAATATCCTTTAACGAACAATACCAGAATATGTGATTAAGTTTCATTTGTTGATTACCACTTTGTTGGATGTCTATCGTAGATAAATCACGGAAGTTTCAAATGATAGTGCTTGTTATCGGAACATCCTGAAGATAATACAATATTATATAATCAAACTTTAACGTCGAAATGATTATTTGTAAATAATTATTCCCATTATTTTAGAGCCACAGACTCATTCAGTTGCAAGCCCATTTTTTTTCTGATAAGGGTCCTATAGAGGCTGTTTAAGGGCGTGAAAGTGGGTTTATTTCAGAAAATTATTCACGCATATTAAGTTTTCTAAAATAACCTTCTCTTTATAATTGTAATTCTCTGGAACTCAGAAACTGAATATTTTGTTCATTAGTTGGAATTAAGCCCTACACAGTGACGCGGCCACGTAAATAGTAGGAAATACACCGCAAACAAAATAAGCAATTTGAAATAAACTTGGTTCTTCAGGAATCAGTATTTTATGGCATGCAAATGTATGCAAATCCGAGCTTTTCCATCTAACTCCAAGATGCGAGTTCAGCCCGTGCACGAATAAACTTTGAGAGATAAAGCCATTTCCGTCGCAGGTAATGAGGAATAATATGATAGTATTAAGAAGGACTTGTAATAATTAACCAAAATAAGCTATTTTATTTTGCAATGGCAAGGACTTTTGGTTATGAACTTTAATTAAGAGGGCAAACATTATTTCATGCGATTTGCTCACCAGTGAAGCAGATGTCGTTATGAAGTACTTCAATCGATCTTGAAAAAAATGCTTCTTCTGAGTAAGCAATGTTTCGTTTTTATTCAATATAACGTGCTGTTTCTCGTGGAATAATAGTGTAGTACAGCTAGTATTGGGCCCACTTTCGGAAAATCAATTTGCGTACTGAATTTTGCCAGCATTTTAAATTATAACAAGCATCTGTGGCGATATATCGACGATCCAAACCATTTCTCGGAATAACTATTTATAACAATACATAATGTATTTCATAGATGATGTTCATATGAAATTATATTGTGATTCCAATTCGACTTTTTATCGTCAATTTTTCTGAATTCGGATAAATATATTTGAAGTCATTATTCGAGTAATTCGTCGATTCGGAATCTAGCGCTGCTACTAACTTCGGTCTTATTTAAGGCAAAAGTAATTGTCGTGCACCTAATGGTTGGGCAACATCCATGAAGAAGATTGAAATTGTCATCTGGGCCTGAACCGTCCAGCTGACGACTTCAAAGTCAGGAATAGTCCAGCTGACGACTTAGTGTACAGGAAAAGTCTGGTTGACAATTTTATGGTCAGGAATTGTCCAGTTGACAACTTCGAGGCCAGGAATAGCCCAGCTGACGACTTCAAGGTCGTGAATTGTCCAGCTGACGATATCAATTTCAAAAATAGTCCAGCGGAAGATGTTAAGTTTTGGAATGGTCCAGCTGACAACTTCAAGGTGAGGAATAGACTGGTTACCAACTTCCAGGTCAGGATTGGGCCAGATGACGATTTTAATTTCAGAAATAGTCCAGCTTAAGATTTCAAGGTTTCGAGTAGTTCAGCTGAAAATTTCAAAGTGAGGTATTGTCCAGCTGACGACTTCAATGTTAGGAAAAGTCCAGCTGACGACTCCAAGGTGAGCAATAGTCAAGCTGACGACCTCAAGGTCAGGGATAGTCTGATTGACGATTTCAATGTCAGGAATAGTCCAGCTGACGACTTCAAGATGGGGAAGGTTCGACGAATCGCTGTTGGCAAGGTTGACGATTTTACGAAGCCTCATATCTCTTCATCTGTTTCAAAAAATGCCTTCATCGAACCTACTAAATTAGGCTCTCATTTATTAGTCAGCTTGACCAACGTTGAATCACCCGACAATAACTATTGGGTCACTTAAGAGTCGTCCAGCTCAACCTTCATTGTCCATAGTTAATCCAGATATTAGTCTGAATACTCAATTTAAGCTAGCATATCAAGAATCTTCTTTGAGTTGGGCATATAAGGTGGAAAACAATTTATCATGTGGAACCTTCGCTTGTCTGGTTGAGAATAAATTGGTGTAAAATCCCTCCCTTAATTCCAGAGAACGTTTCGTTTTGTAGCGATTCTGTAGTCAGCCCGATTAAACCAGATCGTGAAAAAGTTAGACTACAGTTTTTATTGTGATAAAGTTTGAGCTAGACCACTTCGAAGCTGTTCAGCTGTAAATATTTTGAATGTCGTTGATGATCCAAAAATCAGGAATTCCGTGAACACGCACAGACGAAGGCTTTCTAGTCACTGCTCCAACTCGGCCATTTAGTCTTTTCTCGGTCACTGCAGCGCGTTGGTGCAAGGCTTTCAATGCGCCCACCTCTCACCGCTACGGCTTCGGACACGATGGGAGTCTGATATTGCGTGGCACATTTTCAGTATAAAACCGACGTGGACTAAGATGCTCTTTATACTGACTGTCTTAATATAACGTCGCACCTTCTAACTTAAAAGCCGACGTGGAATAAGATGCTCTTTATACTGATTGTCTTAATATAACGTAGCACCTTCTTACAATTAAGCTGATGTGGAATAAGCCTCTACTTACAAAAACTATTTTTGTATTGCCTCCCACATTCTATGTATAAAACCGACGTGGATATTAATATAATACATTAGAGGTAATACAACTCAACGAATCGATACAGAAATGTACTTGAAACCAGCAGTTTGACGTGTCCCGCATCAGAGTTGGGAACAAAAGTTGATAAAAAAATGAAAATTTCAGGCGTTGACTCATTTCGACTCATCCTGCTTATTCAGATAGCAGAGATATATATATTTTTTCTTTCACTAACTGCATTACTGTTATATTCATTTATATTGCATATAAAAATATACAAAATAACTTACGTTTCTACGCGCAACCGAAATATGCTGTTGGTTTCATCAACTATCAGATATTTGAATAAAAGAGCATAATGTTGCGGAGTGATAAATTAATGTAAGTTCGTACACCTTGTAAATTTTCCCATTATATCATGACACTTTTGCCATCAAGGTTTTGGATGGGTAATATGGTAACTCTAACCTTTAAAGTATCTGCTCATGATGTTAAATGTCCCGAAAGCCTTGAGCCTTTAGATCGCTTAGTCATGCCACCTCGGAATTTCAACCAACGAACACGCAGAAGGTGATGTGACAGCTCTGTAAAGTGTAACATTGTGGGGATATGGCTAGTGTAACCTCTATGTCTGTGGTGATGTGATCTAAAACTTGGTTGTCGTGATCACTGTAACTTCTAACACTGTGTTGATGTGACTTCTGCATCCCCACACACTGTTGTCATGTGGCCAATGTAATCTCTAACACTGGTCACCGGCCGAAAATTTATACCAAATTGCCAAAAGTTTAAAATAATAATGGCCGCAACATCTTGACCACAGTTTGACCGCAGCATCTGGCTTTGCCGCAGCATCTAACTATGTTCACCGCATCCATGTTTTTGTCCTGCAGAATAATATTGAAAATATGTATTGAAATATATGCGTTTTTGTTGAACAATGTCGTTATGAAAGGAATTGCATGGAATAATAGTTTGTGTGTTGCCACTATTCACATTATTGTCACCAATACCTTTTTAGAATGGTCTATAATAAGAATTATGCATATCGCCATGCGACTTCTTGAAAGTCATAATCTTGCCATTGAAAGAGGCGAATTGAATTCGAATATGATTTTGACGGGTTCCATGCAATCCACTAGGAGAGAATGCAATACACTGGGAGAGAATGCAATACACTGGGAGAGAATGCAATACACTGGGCGAGTATGTAACACACTAGGAGATAATGCAATACACTGGGAAAGAATGCAAAGCACTGTGAGAAAATGCCATGCACTGGGAGATAATACAATACTCTGGGAAAGAATGCAAAACACTGGGAGAAAATGCAATGCACTGGGAGAGAAGGCAAAACACTGGGAAATAATGCAAAATACTGGGAGAAAATGCAATGCACTGGGAGAGATACAATTCACTGGGAAATAATGCTAAAACACTGGGAAATATTGCAATGCACTTGTAGAGAATGCAACGGGCTGGGCGAGATTGCAATACACTGGGAGAAAATGCAATACACGGGAAGAGAGTGATTGGTCTGGGAGAGTATGAAATGCACTGAATGAAAATGCAATATACTGAAAGAGAAGGCAATACACTGAGAGATAATTCAATGCACGAAAGTGAATGCAATACACTGGGAGAGAATGCCATACACTGGGACAGAATGCAATAAAATAAGAGATAAGGAAGAACCTAGGGATAGTAGCAGAGGTAAAAGTGTCATTTCAACGCTGGGGCTGCACCGTGTATAGGCCAAGGGAGCAAAAGGTCTGGGTACCTTGTATGGACACTGCGCTACTCTGATTAGTAGTTTTATCAGATAAATTGTCTTCCATTTGTCAAAGGGCTGGGCCAGTATATTCTGCGTGCTCACTTGAACGATCTAAGAATCTGCCGTTGGCGCTGACAGTAATAAATCAAAATATATGGTTTATCTTTATTAGCTTACATTTATTCGACAAAGATTCGATCATAATCGGGCAAAGAGTACCAGGTAACATTCAATCCTTGTTTTTTTCATGATATGAACTGCCACGGTGATGGCCCATGCCGTGTATCTAAAGATATAAACCCGTGTACATGTATTCCTACATTGACTACGTCTACAACTATTTCATCAAAAGAAGCACATCACAATGTTTTCAAATACCCTTACCGGAAGATGCTATATAATAAGTTCATATGACTCCCTTGAACGTTATCACGCTATAAAACACTTTATTAAGCCCAGAAGCAATTGCCTGGGTAATGAAGATAAGACTCCAGCAGGCAGATGTGATAGAGTGACCATCAAGACTGCAATCGGCATTGCCAGTGAGGTAGAGTGACACACCAGGACAGCACTTTGCGAATAACGGTGTGGCAGAGTGTGACCGATAAGGGTTGATCCAGTTCCCCTAAACTAAATAAGTTGACATTTTATGAATGATAAAGTGTCTGAACGCAGATATTCGGTATAGGGAGGGCGTTTGTCATAAACATGCCAAGAAATGAAAATCACTCCCAATTTATATGAACCCTTTATCATTTTTGTAATTTATAACTAAACAATTCCATCTATCCACTCAGTTTTTTTCTCGTTATATCCCAACATTGCATATGCATCACTATCATCATTCACCTGAATTATTCAATCCTACGGTTGGTATTCGCGCATTGAAACACTCGTGAGCACCACGATTTGAGTTCCCCATTACATCAAAATATAATATAATTTCAGAGATGCAAATTGATCGCGATTAGGTACACATTTTAGTTATAATAAAAATTCGTTCTATTTGGGTTATTTTGTTTGATTTTTATGTCAACATCTGTTCATCAAACCTCTATTCAACATTTAAATAAAAATGTTTCAGGTAATATTCTGGATGTGATTTTCTCACGAAATTGCTAGAATATGGGATCAATTTTCCGTGTGCTGTGACACCGCCAACCTATTGTAATGGTGAGCAAAATGCTGATGGAAAGAAGAGCCTGGCCTTTAGCGAGTCATTAGCATAAATAATGTTATGGCGAGAAGTGTACACAGCTTGTGTCTACAGACGACACAGTATTTTATGGTAGTCATCTGAGAGCTTGCCAGGGCAATTCAGAAATAGAACTAAGATATTCATCAGAAATATATCCATTTGGCGATGAAACCATGTGAAATATGTATGTTCTAT
>SDVV010005602.1:0-19085 GCA_016164225.1 Gammarus roeselii | reverse complement strand
GTTTTGTTGTGGTTACATTCGAAATGAAAAAAGACCGATACTATTTATTAAACCGATATTTGTGATGTATCCTACTCTATAGATGTTTGGAGATTGGGCAATCGATCCACGCTTTCGTAAAATCTTTGATGAAGTCGTAGAGATTAAAAACTAGATTCAACATCAAACTTTGCAAATAGGTCAAACTTTATTCATGCTAAACGATTGTAACGGTTGGACACGACAGTCATTCTTTAGTCATGAATACTTGATATTTCATAACATTTTTTAATGGTTATCCTTAATATTTCGAATCCTGAAGAAACAATTCGTATCTCTATCTATGACGCTGTTGGTGGTGATAAAATAATATTGAATGCCAACAACTTTGAGTGCAACGCAAATAAAATGGGAAACACCAACCAAACGTTGATTGGGCGATGGACTTCCACCAGCTGACCCGCCCGCGAACAGCACCGTTTTAATGGTCGTTTAAGCCTCCCACTCGAGACCTCTCGACGGGGATCGTCAGCGAGTAAGGTCCTCAAAACTGAAGTGCACTTGTGGCGTTTTTCAATAGAGTATTGTGCATGGAGGAAAATGAACAATCAGGAAAATGTTAGATTGGTTGGTAACAGAAATTGAAAGTGGTCTCGAACATGGTTCTTGTTATCAACAAATGTTTGCAGCTGTGTGATCAATATACAGTGTACAATTTAGTACAAGCTACAGTTAATTCTGCCTATTTCAATCTATAAATTTATTTTTTAAACATCTTCCACTGTATAACTTTACATTCACCAACATCATCTAGTTGATACTACACTAACTCCTGTACTCTTGACCTAACCTACTTCCCCGCATCCCCAATACTGCTTACACCCTAACAGCGTTGGCACAGCCACCCTCCTCTTCACATACACATCGGCAATGAGCCTTCTTCTATCAATAGTCAAAACACTGAAGACTCTTACACTCAAAGTCTCATTGAATATAATCAAAGAAGTTCGTGGTAGCTTCTTCTCTCACCTCTAGACAAGCCGTATCCTCCGAAGCCCGTGTTGCGTCGCTGATAGGATACAGTGGTACAGTCTTTCCTCCGAAGCCCGTGTTGCGTCGCTGATAGGATACAGTGGTACAGTCTTTCCTCCAAAGCCCGTGTTGCGTCGATGATAGGATACAGTGATCCGTGTTGCGTCGCTGATAGAATACAGTGGAACAGTCTTTTCTCCGAAGTCCGTGTTGCGTCGCTGATATGATACAGTGGTCCGTGTAGCTTCGCTGAAGGATACAGTGGTACAGTCTTTTCTTCGAGGCCCGTGTTGCGTCGCTGATAGGATACAGTGGTCCGTGTTGCGTCGCTGAAGGATACAGTGGTACAGTCGTCCGCTCAAGTGGGGAATTAATCACCTATCAATTTCGTTATAAAATGATCACATCGACTGGAGCAATTCTTTGGCAAACAAGGCATTAACATGGCATGATTAGGTTAAAAAATGGTGGTATAAATAACAGCGCTACAAAAATACAATTTCCTTCGTCTCGTGGCCCTTCACACTGCAATTACACACTCAAGGCGCTTCCATTGGTGTCAATTAATCTGTTATCGTCACCTGGTCTCGTGGACCGCATCTGTTGCTCTTCAACATCATTTGCCAGCGGTAGAATCGTTTGTGGTCAATGAGGTGGATAGCTACCTAGCTATCACTCTTACCTGACATTAGTCCGTTGATGATCATATCGGGAACACTAGCAGCATTTTCGGTTGGAAAGATGAAGGAGCATTTCTCTCGTATTGCAAAAGAGATCAGTCAAAAACAAGCTAAGAATCAATGGATGACGCTGGGTTTACTTGTCTGAAGACAAACAAAGACAGACAGTACCGTAGATTGAAAAGGCATCCCTTCATGCATAAAGATGAATATGAACATTACCAAAATGAGTACGCGAAACCGATTACAATTGTTCGGGGAAATCATATCCACAATATGATTGAGATTTTAAAGGAAATTATCAAAGAGTTTGAGAGCATGGAAAATCTGTATCATCTTTTTTAGCAAAATAACCAAAGTAATTCAGATTCATTGATACAAAAAAAGATTTCAAATGCATGAAATAATTAATTCAATATTATTCCCGGTACCCTACGTGAATCTCTTATAAGCAATAACATCTCTTTGAATATTATTTATTGAATGCAATACCAGAAAATCCAATATATAGCGGTGCCGATCAGAAAGATGCAAACAAAAATTGCCGCATCACTGGTTGGGATACTATACCAACCTATGTAATTGAAGCAATCTTTGAGATTATTGTATCTTCCTCGACGACCCGGGCAACACATTAATAAGCCGCCCTAGGAGGATTCTTTTCCCATGCACTCAAAATCGCTATCGTTGGTTCAATTTTTAAAAATCGAATCAAACCTAGCCTAAAAGCTCATCGCCATTCTCAGTCTGCCCGTGATACGTAGACTTTTTGACAAGTCTTTCATGCTAGACTATGAAGCTAATCACATACCTAGTCAAAATCTATAAGGCTTCCATTTTTCTAATAATATAGGGTATGCTTATTTACAATTCACAGAATATATTATAGATGAGTTCGATACTGGGGAAGTCACTTTTATAACATTTGTGAACCTAAGCAACGCGTTAGGTTGTTTAAACCATGAATAATAAAAAATTATGTTAGTGGGACTACGTAATTTTGGAGCTAGTTTCATTTAGAAAAGTTGGGTAAGAACTTATTTTGGGGATTGAAAATACCTAGTGAGTTGGAATAAACAATTATCTGCCAGCACGCCAGATATAGGAATACTCGCACAGACGATCCTTGGACCTTTACGCTTCTCTATCTACATCAATGACAGTGCAGAGGAAACGTCATGACCAAACAATGACGTGTTCTTCCTCGTCAACAAATATTGTGTACTACAGATATTTCTCGATTTGAATCCCGTATGCCAATTAATTTCAAACAGTTTTAAATGATTTAGAACTAATAACCTACTAAATAGTTTAACGTAAAATGAAATGCACATTTCTGAGCAAATAGAGATTATTAACCGAGTAACTTCTTGCATGTTTACACTGTCATATTGATCACCTTATTTGGATGGGTAAACTGTAGCATCAGGAGCATCAGAGACGAGCGTGCAGATGCCAGCGATGGCAGGCCAGCAGCAGCCTGCAGTCTTGTCTGATGCCGCCATCCATGCTCACCCCCAACCTGAGCTGGAGTTGGCAGTGGTCGCCTGTCCAGCTTCCGGTAGCCGAAAGCTTCTAATATCCATGACCAGACCGACCGTGATAATGTTTTGAATAATATGCAAGGAAGGTACTTTAATACGAGCATAGGGATGAATGAATATGCTTACATTATTATTGTACAAAACAGCTACCTTGATGAGTGTCAAAAGAGTAAAGAGCAGAAATACTACTTGGAAGTGTGAGAAAGACTTGGCACCACCAACAGTTTCCTGGGGGTGCCCGACAACGGTCACCTTCGCTAAGCGATTGCCCGAGAGCCCTGAAATCACTTCCCTGTTCACGTACATCCAGAGAGGTTCGTGTCGAGACCCTGGAGTCTGAGTGGGAAGAGAAGCGAGATCACCATACTTAAGTGAATATTGTCTAAAATTAAACTACCGAGTGTAGGTAACTTGTAATTAACTACAAAATATTAGACAGTTAGCGGAGATGAATGGGGCTGATCTGACGTTAGCTATAAAAGAATTTCGCTCCAGGTACAGCGACCCGTTACGTTGGCACACGCAATGATATCTTACTGTTAATTACAAGTAACCTACACTTGTTGGCTCAACTTTAGACAATATTCACGTTTTCATGGTGATCTCATTTAATTTCCCACACAGGCTCTGAGGGCCTCGGCACAAACCTCTCTTGATGTACGTGAATAGGGACGTGATTTCAGAGCTCTCGGTCAAGGGTCGCTGTACCTCGCGCGAAATCCTTTTATAGCTCACGTCAGTCAGCCCCTTTCATCTCCGCTAACTGTCATATCAGCCACAAGTTGTTTCAACAAACAAACTAAGGTACAATATTTTGACAGTGAACATACATAGCATTCCTCAGTCTGAGCAGACACTTTCATAACCCCTAACTGTCATATCAGCCATGAGTTGATCCACCAACCGAACTAAGGTACCATTTAACTTGTTAACCCTTTAATGAAACCATCCTACCCCCCTCTGACCCGGATAACCAAATTTTGGGGTACATGTTTCTAACCCGCGGGAAAGGTACGTGTTTCTAACCTGCGGGACAAAAGTACGTATTATTTTAGGGTACATAATGCTGATTTTTTTTAGCGGTTCTGATAGTGTGCGGTTATGACAATGAGCTATTTCGAAGTGTCACAAGTGCACGTGTGCTGAAACATTTTTTTAGCGCGAAAGCACATGGGCATTTTTTTTAGCGAATATGAGAGTGTCCAATAAAGAGCTGAAGTGAAATGGCGGTAGTGTGCGTGTGCTGAAATATTTTTAGAGTGAAAGCTGGGCTCCCGCCGCTTCTACCAAATCCCTTGTACGTCCGCCATAAGTCACTTCCGTCCGCATGCATGTCCTGGGATGGGATCGTGTCATCGGAGTTGTTATGTTAGTTCACAGTTTTTTTTTGTGGTGGTTTTCGACTGAACAACATTTGTTCAATTAATCTTCGGTTTATTTACGGGTAGATTCTCCCCTTAAAAATTGCAATGTCGTATTATACTAACTGAGCGAAGCAACCTTCTTGTTTGAGCCGGCCTAATCTAAAAAGAACTTGTAACCGGCAACTGTCAACGTACCGGGAGCCATTTCACTGGTCGCTATCTGGTCTTTAACCACACACAAACACCCCTCTATGTATACCTAACTAAGTCTTCACCCATTTCGATCTGGAGGATATATTCCTCCACACTGTAACACTACCAGCCAACGGATTACTCAATAACAACACCACACCTCGTGCCCAGCCTTACTCCTCGCCTGACTTCCTACTACTTACCACACCAAACAGGCATTTACCCATACCTTTCAACTCGTCTCACTCAGCGCCAACACATCGAACTTCATCCTAACTGACATATCATCAATCTCTCTCCTCTGTTATATCTGTCTAAAACCACGCACATTTAGGTATTCTAACAACAGGATTCGGAGAGAAGTGGGCCTCCCCTTCCCCCCGCACGTTTTGCCATCTTAGAGGGAGGCATTTACAGAGGAAGGGATCGAGAGCTCTTCTCGCTCGCTACTATTTGTTGCCTCTTAGTACGCGCTAGGGGTACAGTAGCAGTATTCTTACCCCCTGCAACAGCGTACCTGTAGTATTAAGTACGCATGATTTCCATCAGGAGAATTATTTGCTTCAGACAATGTCAATATAACGAGCATGCTTGTCTGAACATGCACCAATTATACTAATCTATTTACCTCACAAAGTGCCAAGTAACACTTTTTATTTCGTGATGTGAAGGTTAAAAGTGAAACAGTTTACACAGGAAGGTAGGGCAGAATATTCCATATTTCAACGCAAAAACAGTATATGCTAATTTTCATTTCGATTTACTGTATCAACATTTCGTGTAGTATGTTTGTAAATATATGATAAGTGAATAAATTGCATTCATTGCATTATTCTCACATGCGCTAACGAACTCACCAATAAAACAATTGTTGATGAATTATGAAGGAAGTCGAGAAAATTATTTTAACCAAACCTAATAGCCTCCATTACGATCTGGTTGCTGTCGATTTCTTTTCTCTTGGATTTATTTGACTTTCTCACTGTAAGATGATGTTTACCTGCTATTTCGCTCTTTTCAGCTCTGTTCGGAGATAGTAGTTTAATTTTGTTTCAACATCAGTGGGCGAATTTGGAAATTTAGAATGAGGCAACTTGTAGCTTATGAATGGAATATTATGAAGAGTTTTGTTCAATTATTATTTTACAATGTTTCAAGGCCTTTGATAGTGTCCAGGTCACCAGGTGGATGTGGACCTCTGACTGCAACAGAATACAACTCTAGCCGGTGAAACCTACGTATGGAAGTGCGTTTCGTTGACACGCTTGCATACACCGGCAGTAACCGCATGCATGCTGCTCTCATTAACTGACTAAGATTTTTGGATTTGAACTCACTTCAAAGAAATATAGGACGCCTTTCAGCAACCCACATGTACTACGAGTACACAAATGCGGAACCGGCGCATATCAGTATTGATACAAAGTATATCATTTACACCAAACAAAGCTGAAATACTCCACAACAACACAGCAGTACCATTAGAAGATAAATATGCAACTCTCAACGTCTGATTCCAGTTGTAATATTAACAAAATACAATGTTCCTAATATGATGGACACCGATTAGTTAGGATCTAACAAGGTTCTAATATCGTCGCGCCGGCCGTCAAGCCCTTAACCAAGTCCACAATTACGCTTCATTGATGAGGAGTTGCAATGTAATTTGTGTTCTTGACGTTCTCAATGAACAATTTTTTTTGGTCGCAAGTACTGAAGTTCACATGGGTTTTATGTTACGTTTATTTCCAAATCGTCCAATTCCGACTCCCAATTGAGTGAGTCACCTTGTTGCCTCCAAACACTAACTCGAGGGCCTCCAACTCCCTCGGCTCATCTGCAATGCATGAGCGAGGCACAGAGAAGGCGGGACAGGAATTTATTGGCGAATGCTGTTGGAACAGAGCCCTCGCGCTGGAACAACGAGTGACACCATAGTGGTGTAGGGAGGCGGTGACCTCATGGAACAGGTACCGTCACCTCAGTGGTATTGGGAGGCATACACTATCTGGAACAGTTAGTGACACCTTGGAGTGAGGAGGCAAGCACGGGCTGAAAAAAGAAGTGACACCTTCCAGTGCTTGACTGTTGAGAGTCAAGCACTGGACGGGACAAGGAATGCCACATTAATGATCTTAGTGGTGTTTGGTGGTGAACACTGGCTATTAAGAACTGTCTTGTACTTTGGGCTTCTACTTAGATGTGACTGGTTATGAGTTGGAGTAAACATTTCGAAGTTTCTTAATCTTTATTCCACAATCAACGATCTAGTAAGAAGTTTCAAATGAGTTCTTTTCACTAGATACGGTTAGGGTAACTAGCTATTTTGAGTAGTCAGAGTGATAGAGGTAAGATTGGAGAGTTGCACAGAGATTCGGATGCAAACCAAGTCTGAGCGCTCAGCAACCAGCAGAGCTTATATACTAAGGATCTAGGCCAGAACACCTTGAGGTGTTCTGGCCGTTCTCCAGGACCGTTCTCCAGAGGTCATGGGGCCTTGAACATGTGGCAACCAGGCCGAGCAAAGGCTCTATATTAGGAGTCTAATGTCGGTGCGCGAAATACATATGATATTTTAGCACCTAAAGTAACAGCTTGAATTAAAGGAGGAAAACTACAGACAGTCATCTGTGGTCGGATCCTTGTTGGACACTCAGATTCTCATATACTATTAAGTTCATGTCGGAGCGGGCCGAGGTAAAATGATAATATGAACATATATTGAGTAAGAATATGACCAAGGGCTAGACAGTGGGTCGGAGCCGTCTCGACTCAAGGTGAAACTAAGGTGAAACTAAGTTGAACTAACATTTGTGCAACACCACTCCCTTATCCTTAATTAATTATGCAGTATTAATTAATTGATTAAGTAAAAGCAAACAGAATATAAACGTGGCTGAAGACGTTCTTCTTGTTTCTTTGCTCGGGACAAGTGGGGTATTTGTCCTTCGTAGAAGACAGCAGCTGTGTTTTCTTTGGTGCGAGAAGTAGAAAACGGTGCTGGGTTTTCTTGGGCTGACTGCAGTAGGCCGGGTTGGTCCACTGACTGACGTTATACTGTTTATGAAAGCTCAATGGTGAGTTATGTAGTTGGGTTTTAGTTGATGTGACTCATGTCTGGCTACATCTCGTATATGGTCCCCTTTTTCTCGTAAGCTTTCTTTGAAATTTAATATGCCTTCTCGATTAGGTAAAGTTATCTTTTTATTTCGTAAGCTATCCTTAACGCCGTGAAATATTTCTTGCAGAGCGTCCAGGGGAGACTCTCGTGATATTGTTGCAGTGTGTATTTTGCGATAGATCCATTTGAAAAACAAAAAGGCAATGCAGAGGGAATTAATTACTACAATTAAAGTTATAATAGTCTGGGCATAAATGCCATATGTAGCAATCTGTTCTAACTGTAGTACATGATAATTGAAGTCGATAGTAAAAGGGTCATCTAAGTATACTTCGTTAATCAGTTCACGAAGACGGGAATGAACTATACTAGATTTGTTTACGTCAATGATCGGAAGGTTAGTGGGTTCCATGATGAAGGCAAAGGATTTGTTAGTCTCGGTGAGTTCAATAGTTACCATCTGTTTAGCGGGTCAAAGTAAGTCGTCAGTCTGCACGTCACAAGCTAAAGGAAGTTTATGCAGCCCAACGAGGATGTCTCGCGTCTGATGGGACGGGCAATCTAGAGTTACTTTCGTAGATTCTGAAAAGTAGATTAGTCTATGTTGGTCCGTCTCGACCATAAAAGTATCTGTAGAACCTGTTTTGTGGTAGTTACATACTAGCAACATTGCAGTTACGTTCTGTTGAAAAGCTTCCCATTCACAAGTAGACTTTCGTTTATGGAAGATAGGTTCTATTCCAAAAAGAATATGGTTCGTTGTTAAGATAGAATACATATTATTTTTGTCCGTAACGTTGTAAGTATTGTTACTCCTTAGTATAATATTTCTTAATTCAGGGATGACAAGGGAAGTCTCATCTATCTTTAAGGGGTGAGCTATTAAAGTAAACACTTCGTAAGAAATAGTATACGTCAAGGGTATTACCATCAAGAATTTATGGTGAGATACTTTCTGAATTTTCAAAATCCTAATGACGTGATCTAATTGATATCGAGATATTTCAAGTGGAAAGTCTAACGTTGGAAAATATTGGCGACCTTCCATAACAATATTATTTAGTGATTTTAGGTCAATTAATTCGGGGGTTAAAATTATTTCTTCTAGTAATGAAACGATAATCTCGCTTGAACTAAACGTTGATCGAATATCAGTCAAGCTGGCTACTAGTTGATCTAAATTCCATTGTATTGCTTGGTGAATATCGGCTATTTTTACAGTATCAGTTAATTTCTCAAGTACTTTCTTAACGGCTTCAAAAGAATCAGACACGTTTTTGGAAAGCATGTCGAGGCGTTCGTTAGTTAATTTAATTAGTTTATTATGTTGTTGTAGGTTGCGGTTTAAGGTGTCAATATTCCCTTGATTATTAGTATCAAAAATCTTAGAAACTAAGTAATTTCCCAAGAATCCTAATCCTAATCCAATAACTAATGGGTTTCGGGGTTGTCGTCTTCCTGTTAGTAAAGGTCTAACTTCGGACAGGTAGTTTATCAGGGATGAAGCATTAATTGGATCAGTAATATTTTGTACATTCAGAGAAACATTCGATTTATTTTTGCTGCTAACGTTATCTCTAAGTTGAGTTACTCCTGCCTTTTTCAGCATAGTCCAGATTATTGTAGCTTGGTCACTGAAGGCGTAAAGTTTTGTCCATAGCTCTGAGCCACGACCATCATAAAGTAATAAGTCGAATAATGAATGAAGAGTGTTCAGGTATTCTGTTTCTAGTTTCAAAAACACATAACCATAGCGGTTACGCTGATTTCTAGTTCCACCAACTAATTTAGTGTTTGTCAAAACTTTCGATATTTTTTGAGTGGCTGCGTCCAAATCGGACGAGTATTTGGAACAAGTTATGTTGATGAAGGCGAGGTTTACTCGGGATAAAAGAAACGCACCTGGAATATGGGCAAATCCGGGCCAAGGGATGACAGTGGCCGGGGTGCTTGCTGCTGCAGATTGGGGTACATTCTCCCGAAATGCAGGTCCTGCTTGTGCCAGGGCGACAAGGGTTACGACTTTTAGGAGTAAGCCGACCCATTCCATGGTAGATATTAGTGTATCTGTAACATATACATTAAAGGTTAGTTCCTTACATACATTGATAACTTGTGGAGTCTGTTCAATACATTGAATGACATTGAAAGAAACAATAATTCCCAATACCTAGTAGTTAGCAATTTAACAATTCCAAACGAAGAATAGGAATGATTACTTAATCTATACAAGGAATAATAAAGTATACAAGGAAAAATGTATGGCTGGGACAGCGAAGCAGTGCAGGGCTGTTGCCTGGTAGCGTGGGTTAAGATGCTGCCGCGTTGACCTTGTCCATGGTAGGTGTGCAGTCTGCGTAGCGGAGTTGCAGTAGCACGGAGCTGGGCTGAAAGAGATGCTGTAGACCGCAGTGCTGCCGTGCGATAGCAGGTACGTCGGGTGTGTTGACCTTTTGTCCTTCTCGCATGCGCTAGTAGGGCTGGCTGGATACTATGGCGGCTTGCAGGCTCTTCCTGGTTGGACTCGTCGTGCGCAGACCGGTTTAGGCGGCAGAGTAGCCTCTGGTGGCATAGTGGTCTGCTGCTGAGGCAGTGCAGGTTGCGTGGAGCATTGCTGTTTCCGTGTGATGATGTAATCGGGGTGAACGATGTATGTTTTATTAGTGGCGATTTCTTGTAGCTCCCAGGCTTTTCCTTTGCTTTTGATAACAGTAAAGGGTCCATGGACATGCAAGTCTAGTTTTTGTCTAGTAATCTATCCAAGGGTGGCATAGACTCGATCTCCAACTGAGATGCATTTGGTTGTTCTTCCCACGTTGGTGTAAGCGGTGTAAGAAGATTGAGCTGCAAGAAGAGTGTCTCTGCAATGAGTTTGTACTTGTTGCAGGCGTCGCATATGTTGATATAGATCGTCTTCGCTGCAATGTAGTTTAGGAGGTGTGAATGTGATGGTTGCTGAATCGTAAGCAAACAAGGCAAAGAATGGGGCCTCTCATATGCTACTGTTGTACGTATTGTTAATGGTTAGCTGTATTGTGGGTAATAACTTATCCCAGTCATTGATTGCTAATTGAGTGGTATAAATTCTCAATATTTTGTTTATTTCTCTGTTGATGCGTTCAGAAAGTCCTTGTGAAGCTGGGTGATATGGGGGCTATTCCGACTTTTTTAGTGTTGTAGTATCCCAAAAAGTTAATTAGTTTATCAGAGGTGTATTCGGGTGCGTTATCGGTTATCAGGACGCGACTTGCTCCATAATTGGAGTGAATTTGTCTTAATGCTTCTTTTATTGAGTCTGTGCCCTTGTGTTTTAATGGGAAAAGGATCGTGTATCTGTTTGTGTAATCTCTGATGGTCAGTATGTACTGGTTTCCGTCTTCTGTTATTCTCAGAGGTCCTAAGATGTCAGACGATATGGTGTGAAAGGGTCGGATTGGAGCAGGATACTTCTCTATAGGAACTGGTTTGGGTACTTTTTTAGCTTGAGTGCACAACTCACAATTATCGCAAAGTTGGTTTATCAGGAGTCGTTCTTGCAAATTGTAGAAGTTCTAACAAATATTTTGAGTGTTCGTTCGGGTCCTTTGTGACCGGCAGTTGTGTCGGTGTGGACTAACTTGAATGCTTGGGGAATTAAGCTGTTGGAAAGGTACGGTACGAGGAATTCATCGCTCAGGGTTCCTCTTTTTATTTGTCGTACAATGTAGAGTACTCCTTGTACTATCCTACTGTTAAGCAAGATATTGGCAGAGATAGGTTTTGACGTGTTTGGTTTACTAGAGTGTGTACTGTCATTTCGTAATAGTACAAAGAGTTGTCTGCACGCAGAATCTTTTATTTGCGCAGTTCGTAGTTCCTTTTCGGGGGAGCCCAGCGTTCGCGCTAAAATTATTCCCGCACACGCGCACTATCGCCACTTCACTTCACCTCACTGTCATGGCCGGACACTGTCATAACCGCTAAAAATCTTTCATCCCAAGTGCTTTCTACCCAACGATGATTCAGCCCACACGCATTTTCCACCACTTCAAAATCTGCCACTGTCTTATCTGCCACTGTCATTACACCGAAACAGGCGTACCAACCTAACAGTTATCACTTTAATGAAACTTCAATAAAAAACGCTAGAAAACGGCCTTACGTACCCAACAAAAATACGTTTGTTTGCCCCGCGGGTTAGAAATACGTACCTTTGCCCCCCGGGTTAGAAACACGTACCCTAGGTTAGGTTAGGTTGGGCAGGAAAAGTTTCATTAAAGTGATAACCCGTAAAATGGTACGACTGGTGGCTGATTCTGACGTGGGCTGAAAAGATTTTTGCCAGAATGGCACTGGCAGATATGACAGTGGCTGGTGTGACTGAGGAACGCTATGAATGTTCGCTGTTAAAAAATGGTACCGTAGGTAGGTAGTCGGAACAACTTGTGGCTGACGAGGCAGTTGGCGGAGATGATAGGGGCTGATCTGACGTTAGCTATAAAAGAATTTAGCGCCAGGGATAGCCACCCTTTTTCGGTCCATGGAACTTTCTCTGGAATGTAGTCTTGTAGAGCGGCGTTGCAGCTCTCATTTCGTGCAAGTAAATCTTCGTGGAGCTTTGTAGTCAACGTGTTAGTGTCGTTATTGTCCACTGGTAATCTAGATTAGGCGTCGGCGAATATGTTTTCTTTTCCTTCTATGTAATGGAGGTTAACGTCATATTCTTGAATTAATAAGGTTCATCTTTGTAGACAATCGTCATTTGTGGGTTTCTTTAGAGCACCCAACAATGGTTTATGGTCGGTGTACACGTGTATTGTAAAAAAGAGAATTATGAGCCTGAACTGCTCGAGTGCATATACAAGAGCTAAGGCCTCTTTCTTCGTAGCGGAGTTGTTTTTCTGGGCATCGTTTAGTATTTTCGATACGTACGCTATGGGGTGAAATTTTTCATCGTATTTTTGCATCAGTACTGCGCCTATACCGGAATTCGAGGCATCCGTGTAAAGGTGAAACGGTAAGTCGTAATTTGGAAATTTCCCTATCGGGGCTTGGGACAATGTTATTTTTAATTTTTCGACCGCATTAGTCTGGGCAGATGTCCATTGAAAGGGAACGTTTTGCGGAGAAGTTCGTACAGTGGTTCTGCAATTTCTGCGAATTTGGGGACAAACATACAAAAGTAATTTACTGCTCCCAGAAAAGATTGGGTTTGTTTTTTGTTTGTCGGCATTGGCATCATCTTAATTGCTGCTACTCGTTCGTCGGTCATTTTCATGCCTTCCTTGGTCATTTGATAATCGAGGAATTTTACCTTGTTGACGAAGAAAGTGCATTTTTGGATTTTGAGTTTTATTCCAGCTTCGCTCAGTTTCCGTAAGACGTTCTCGATCGTGCCATGTGTTGCTCAGCCGATTTACTAAATAGTATGATATCGTCCATGTACGCGAGACATTGTGGACCAAGAGTGTCGTAGAGTATTTTATTAATTACGCGAGCAAAGAATCCTGGTGCACTCTGAAGCCCGAAGGGTACTCGATTCCACTCGTATTTGCTGCTTCCTACAGTGAAAGCCGTTTTCTCGCGATCGTCTGGATGTATCTCACACTGGTGGTACGCGCTCGCGAGGTCTAGCGTGCTCATGTATGTTGATTGACCCAGGGAGTTTAGTACATCAGAAATACGCGGAAGGGGAAAGGTCAAAGGTTGACTAATATCGTTTAATTGCCGGAAGTCAATGACTGCTCAAATGTCTCTGTCGCCGTGCTTGACTATGATTAATGGACTGTTATAGGAAGACTTTGAACGCAAAATTGTTCCTTCTTCTAGCATGGTTTTAATTTTTTTATCTAATAACCCCTGATACGCATAGGGTATTCGGTACGGTGCTTTGTTCACCACGAGATCTTCCTTTAGTGTTAATTTTAACTGGTCTCCCGTGTATTTTCCTAGAGTTTCACCGGGGAGCCAACATGCGTTTCGGTGACAGTTCAATATTTACAGCAAGGCTATTGTCTCATTGGGGTCACTACAACTAATGTCCTCTTGCGTCAACGGTTTATTGCAATCGTCCGCGGGTAAGTCGGGTTCTACGTACTGTGCTAGGTGTCGTTCTTTGTTCAGTCGTCGACGAAGGGGGGGGGGGAGGCGCGTTAAGTTAACCGAGGTTGTTTGTTGCCTGGCCTGCCAAATGGCTTCGTTCGAGTTGCCTTGTTTTTTAGTCGCCGTGAGCAGCTTATGCTGAGCGACAGTTTTGACTGTCTCAGACATAAACTTGGTTGAAGTGTTTCGAGGTCCAAAATTGGACAGTTTATCGTACACTTTGTTCTCCGTTTGAGAAGCTATGATATGGTATCACGAAATTCTGTACGACGTTAATCATAGTGATCGGCTGTTGGGGCGGGTATTGCAGCGGAAGCGGATGAGCTAGTTGTCGGCGTGGGCGGAACTGGATGGTACCTGTCAATACGGTTCCTTCGCTGAATTCTCCTTTAGTAAAAGCTTCATTTTTTAGATAGGCCTCTGCTACGGCACGCGACGCATTTTCACACCCCGGTCATTCCGCAGAACATGTTGTCAGACGTAAGTTTAGTTTCTAGTAGAGCTCGGGCGGCGTGTCTGAATTCCGTAACTTTGAAAGAAGGGTTCATATTTAACAAGTCTGATTTGACTTCATTAAATGTGACCTGTCTTCCAGCATAACAAGTGAGTAGTCTTATAGCGTCTCCGCGTTTTTTGTCTATCAAAGAGAATAAAATTTGTAATTTTTTGTCGTCGGCGACAACACTGTTTTGTAAGAAATGATTCTCGACGGTTCGCAGGAACGTACGCGCATCGATGTCAGATATAAAAAACGGTTCTCCAGCTTTACGGTTGCCGGCGAATTTGGGTAAATCTTGAAGGATTGTTATGGTATTTACTGCCATTTTGTTCAAGAGTTACTGACCGTAATATAAAGTTATTTGTGTGATCACACAATACTTTCTTTTCTTATAACTTCCACTTTTCCGTGTGAAAGTTTAACACTTTATGCATTCAGTTAATACTTTATATATCAGTTATTGTTTATTATTTTAACGTGCATATTATACTCAAGTTTTTCTTGAATTCGACGGGTAGTACGTTCTGCTCCTCGCTGTTCCTTGTAGTCGGACGTGATGCTCTCCTTGTAGTCGGATGTGATGCTCTCCTTGTAGTCGGATGTGATGCTCTCCTCTTCCTCTGGCCGGTTAGGACGTTGTATTTTTAGTATTTGGACTCTGACTCAGATCCTGTGTTTGCATCGCCAGTATTATGAACTGTCTTGTTCTTTGGGCTTCTACTTAGATGTGACTTGTTATGAGTTGGAGTAAACACTTCAAAGTTTCTTAATCTTTATTCCACAATCAACGATCTAGTAAGTTTCAAATGAGTTCTTTTCACTAGATACGGTTAGGGTAACTAGCTATTTTGAGTAGTCAGAGTGATAGAGGCAAAATTGGAGAGTTGCACGGAGATTCGGATGCAAACCTAGTCTGAGCGCTCAGCAACCAGCAGAGCTTTTATACTAAGGATCTAGGCCAGAACACCTTGAGGTGTTTTTGAAAAGCCAAGTGGCCGAGCCTATCCTGGGATCCTATTCAGGAAGGGACCTTTCTCCGGAGGTCATGGGGCCGTGAACATGTGGCGACCAGGCCGGGCAAAGGCTCTATATTAGGAGTCTAATGTCGGTGCGCGCAATTAAATATGATAGTTTAGCACCTAAAGTAACAGCTTGAATTAAAGGAGGAAAACTACAGACATAGTCATCTGTGGTCGGATCCTTGTTGGACACTCATATTCTCATATACTATTAAGTTTATGTCGGAGCCGGCCGAGGTAAAATGATAATATGAACATATATTGAGTAAGAATATGACCAAGGGGTCGGAGCTGTCTCGACTCAAGGTGAAACTAAGGTGAAACTAAGTTGAACTAACATTTGTTCAACACTGGCTGTTGCAGTGGCATAGCGGTTATGGAAAACGGGCAGTGACTGGCACAAAGAGTGACACCTTAATAGTATTGGGTGGCAGGTGCTGGCTGATACAGGGAGTGCCACATTAGATGTGTGAGGTGCTGGCTGATACAGGGAGTGCCACATTAGATGTGTGAGGTGCTGGCTGATACAGGGAGTGCCACATTAGATGTGTGAGTTGCTGGCTGACACAGGGAGTGCCACATTAGATGTGTGAGGTGCTGGCTGATACAGGGAGTGCCACATTAGATGTGTAAGGATGTCTGCACTGACGTCAGCATGGATTGACATCTTATGAGTTGTTGATAGGTTGCCACGGCTTGGAATGGGGAGTAGCAACTTATTTGTGCTGGGAGGTGGGAACTGACTGAAATTGGGAACACACCTTAAAGGTGCGGGACGGCGTGCACTGGCTGAAACAAAGAGTGACACATTGATTCCGTCCCTTAAAAAGTTATCGACCATGAAAGATTTTCATATTTTTAGGTGTGTGATTCATCATTTTCGTCCCCTTTAGCACGGCTGGGAATCTGAGTTGCATGACTGCATTCGGGTTCTCGGGGAAATAACATTGAACAGCTGATATTGTTATGCAATTTTGCTTCTCAGCCCTTCATTATACTTCGGGATACTGAAGATCAAGAAACGATCGTTGAAACAAGGTAGCCACACACAGTGAGCAAATATAATTTTTGTTCAAAGCAATAACACATATAAATAAAAACTTCAGTAGCAGAATAATCATTATTGAAACATCCAAAAATTCCCATGGAAGTTATACTTTTTTTGCGATATGTTGAGCAATGCGAGGACTCCATCTATTCGCTGCCAGTGATTCTAAGATTGCCCATTGTGGGGCTTCAAACTTACGAAGCAGGACCCTGCCGTGAGGACTTTTTCTGCTGCTCAACCTCTTCACTGCTCAAAAGCGATGCTCAACAGTTTCTATTTTGAAGTTTAGGTACTTATATACCCATTTTGGAAACAAAAATATTATACACGTAAAATATTTTTGCTAGATGAATTGGACAAATAAACAGTAACCCTTCGAGGGGGGGTGAGAGGCAGGCGCTGGTTGGATTAAGTGAAACTTATCTTGAAGTTTTGTGACTGTAAGTCTGTTCATGAAGGAGCGATAAAATATTTGGTCGTTGGTATTAAATTAACTGCTTTAAAATTGTTCAACCTTATATGGATCCCCTTTTAATATTCAATTAACGATTTTTTTTTAAGTAAATGGGTTGTAATGATAATTGAATTCAATTGTCGTACTGCTGATAACAATGAATATATTTTCCATACCATATGCAAAATGGTATTGCTTGATTTAAGCGCTAGTTAATTCCAGTCACCGCCTTCATTCCCCCGTTTGTCTCATCTTCTGAAGAGAATTCAGTCCATATTCTAACCATCATCACTGTAATTGAAGGAAACTCATTTTTAAATCAAAAAGCATTCTCTCTGCCTCCTGACACCGCCAACCACTCGGTTCCAAAAAGGCAAACGCTCTTCCGGTACACAACCTTAGTCGCACTGTCGGCAAGTAGTGGTCGATGATATATTTTTCCGTTGGTTCCAGGTATCCTATCAGTTGCGACCCTCCAGTTGCGTCTCACACCCTTCTGCCCACCTCCGCCGTGGTTTTGGCTGGCGTCGCAGGGGCCTGTTCAAACCCACTTAACTGGTAGTCAGTAAGCTCTCTTCCAGCGTGTTGGCTCTTGCCAGGTCTAGAAGCTGAGAGGAGTTGGCAGGTGTCACAATGATTGCAATTGTCAGTTCCATTTGTACGTAACAATCTTTGCCTTGCAGTGTCTTCTGGTATCGATAGAGTTGGGAATCGTTGACGTTGGCTGTAAGTGATGATGCCACTTTTTTGATGCAGTTCTTCCATTTGTGGAAGTTCGGTCTTTCTCTGACAAATGTTGTCTGCTTGCTGTGGAGTTGTCTGTTTTTATAGCGGTGCTGCAGAACTTTTTTTTCTGACAATACCCTCGTTTTTTTAACCACCTTCTGTTCGTGGCAGGGACGTCAGTGAGCGCCTGGCTTGTCATTCAATTAACCTCTTATGGCGCATCACATTGGACGGGCCCGCCATAGCTTGTGGAAGAGTGTCCTGCTCTTCAAAGGAAAGGAATGAAGTTGGATTGGCGTTTCACCCTCCAGCACTCCCTACCGCCAATAAGGGGCGTCACTCCCTCCCTCCCTCCTCGCCGCCGCTAGGGCGACGAGCACAGAGCACCGAGAGTCTCTACTTCAAGCCCAAAAATTAGGTTATACGACCGATTATTATGTCCACTTCATTTCACTGGACAAATAAATAATTGTAATATGGCATGTCAGATGTTCACCGCAAGTCCCACACCTGATCTACTGCGCCGATCGTGAAGTTGCTCAGAATAAGGAACGACTAAAAATTACAAATTATGAATTTCTGAAACTTGTATAGCTCGCATTTCAGAGAAAAACTTTTAATTTCACTGTAGTATTCTACACATTGTATGAGGAGAGAAGAATGATAAAAAAAGAAAACTGTGAGAAAATAACTGCAATACATTTTCAAATATACTGTCAAAAAAAATGAAACAACAGTTAATTTTAAATAACTTTACGTCTGAATTTCCGTTGTTCGGAATTTCAAACTTTCTCAGTCGTTCTAGCGGAAATTGTCTGGTGTATTGTATTACTGGATAATCACATTTTCTCTGTTATTTCAACGGAAATCTAAATTTTTATTCCGACAAAATGTAAGAATATCTGTTCGAATACCGTACATTTTCCCTACTTTAATTACACCGGACTTATTTTAATTCTTATGATGTCTAACCATGTCAAAAACCGATCGTTGTCCGTCGTTTCACCACCTACAATTATTAGCTCGTCCATTGCGGCAATGACATCTGATAATCAATCTCGGAAGAGAATCCAAAAGAAGCACTAACCATTTTGAACACATGCCCCCTACGTGTTATAAAAGTAGATAGTATAGGTACTAGAACGCAAATATGAAGAAATTAGATAGGAAATGATAGTGGTGGAGAGGAGGTTGACCGGAGTCAGGCGGGCGGAATCGGAACCGGTTGTGGTGTAGGCGGAGTCATTCGAGTGGGCGGCGCGAAGGGGCGGAAGGGGGGCGGTGGGCTGAATACCTGGCTTTCGGGCTAGATTGGGTGTTTTAATGTTTCGAACATTTATTCATTT
>SDVV010005601.1:0-19085 GCA_016164225.1 Gammarus roeselii | reverse complement strand
TAAATATACAGAGAGAGAGAGAGAGATATTTCTATATATATATATATATATTTATTTATATAAATTCGTGATGACGAAAATGATTAAAAAATCGGCCTCATTATTGTTGGTCTGATATCATTAATGGAACATTAGGATACGTTAATAAATTTGGATAAAACTAACTTTTCTCAATCCATTGAGATTCACACGCCTTGCACTTTTATTTTATCTATCATTTTGAACTAACTGCTAGATATTTTGGATACTGCATGCTACGTCAGATAGTTATTTAATGTTACCGACTATTGTCTCGAGCATGACTTATATATTTTTCAGCCGCAATCGTACGGGTAAAACACGAAATTGTTCTCAAACATATACGGAGATGCTCATGTTGAGCTATGCATAAATTGATATGAATTGTACGATAGCTTATCGTCAGGCAACGAGTAAATGTGCAGCATTCTGGCGCGGCGCGGATAATTATAATCCAGATTAATGTGAATTATATCCAACGTGATATTACTCAAACAATGAATCGCATGATATCACTGCAGTTTTTCCCAATATATCCATTTTCATAATTTTTCTCAGCTACGTTAACAGAAGTGGTCAGAGAGGTATTCAGATCAGAATATTTTTAAGCAACAATTCGTGGACATATAAAAATCAATTGTATTTTTTTTTTCATTGCGTGAACTTGCTCGGTACAATGAAAAGAATTATCTATTAGGGTGGAAGCAGTTTCCGGAACATTGTCGGAATAAATGATTGACAATATTCCCATAATAAGTTCATACATTCTAAAAAAAATGAATTCGACTGAACCTTAATCACGAAAATCGTTGACGCGGATTGGATCACCTTATTCGGAGATGAGTTAGCAGAAATTTACCTTCTCGTTTAATATAACATCTGTGCCATCATGCCAGTTCATACATTTGTATGAAACTATAAGTTACATCATGCATATTCATCAATTCGAATGAAACTATGATGGTATCATCATGCATTTTCGTCAATTCGTACAATAATAAATCTGCTACATCTGGCATATTCATCCATTCATGTAATACTAAATCTACAACATCATGTAGACTGTATTTATCAATTCGTGTAACATTTTATTTGCAACATCATGCGTAGCCAGCGAATGATTGGGCATCCATTCATATTAAATACACATGTAACATCGATCATATTCATTCATTCGTATGATTAAAAATATGTAACATCATGTACATTCATAAATTCGTGTCGTTCTGAGTCTGTAACATCATGCAAATTCATTCATTCGTGTCGTTCTGAGTTTGTAACATCATGCATATTCATCCATTCGTGTAGTTCTGAATATGTAACATCATTCATATATGTCAATTAGTACAAAATATATCATTAACAGCATGCGCATTATTACACTTGCGTGTCACTACATTAGTCACATCAATCACATACACATATTCGCACAATTTTATAAATGTAGCATTATGCATATTCGTCCATTCGAATACTACTATATTGGTAACATCAGGCATAACAATAAATTTGTATAATACTATTTACCCTCTATTTTCAACATCATAATTATTCATCCGTTTATGTATTGACATTATTGGCGACTTTCGAATATCAACAGGATGCAATATTTGCGTTTCTATCATCACACAAAATTGAACACACGCGCGTTACTTCCAGACCAGCCTCCACAGTAAATAATCAATTCCACCACCAACTGTACAGGGTCATTCTTTACTATTTCGACTACATATTCTTCAGTCATTGACCGATACCCTACTTCAATATCCCAGCACCTTCCCCCCCTTCAGTAACGAAACCCTCATATCCGCGCTCCGTCAGATCTTGACAATCTTTTGACCAGAAGGCAGATTACGCAACATAAATAGCGCTCTGGAAGCGGCCGGGTCAGTCGGTGGGCAATGGAACGGGGATGGGAGGTGAGCAAGCCTATCCGTGAACCATAAGACAGATGATTGTTGAACGGACAGCTGGGGGATTGCTGAGACAGATGTTTGTTGAACAGACAGCTGGGTGGTCGCTGAGACATATGTTTGTTGAAGGGACAGCTGGGTGGGCGCTGAGACTGATGTTTTTTGAAGGGACAGCTGGGTGGGCGATGAGACAGATGTTTGTTACAGGGACAGTTTGTTGGTCAATGGGACAAATATGTGTTTGAGGGGCTGTTATGGGGCCGAACAGGCAGATGTGATTTCGAAGGGTAGTTCGGTGGTCGGTAAGACATATGTGTTTTTGAGGGGCAGCTGGGTAGTCATGCAAAGAAACAGGTGCATGGTTAAGGGTCAGTTGGGTAGACGATTTGACAAATGCGTGTTTGGGGCAGTAAGGTAGCCAAAGTGACAGATGTGTGTTTGTTGGGCAGTTGAATTGACGATGAGGAAGATGTGTGTTTAGGGGCAATTAGCTTATCTCTAGAAACAAATGTGTGTTTAATGGCAGCTTTGTCGGCGATGTGACAGATGCATGTTAAGGGGCAGTTGGGTAGACGAAGACGCAGTGTGTGTTCAAGTGGCAGCTGGGTGGACAATGAGACAGAGGGGAAATTAGGCGCTGTTGGGTGAACAATAAGACAGACGTGTGTTAGGGGCAGTTGGGTGAACGATGAGGTAGAAGTGTGCTTAGGAGCGGTTTGGTGTCCGTTGAATTTGTTGAAGTGGCAATGATGAGAACCGAGCAATGATAACAAGTTATTGACCAAATGTCAATTGTCATACGGTAATGTCGTGATTTTTTTTTGCATAGGATAATCGTTAAGTTTATAAATATTTGAGACCAGAAAACTGGGCGTTCACAAGACTTTGTTGTCAATAATTAGTGTTGTTTCCCTGCAATATGGATTGCCCGATTATGCGTGGAGAGGGTGTTTTGACTTATGCCTGTCAATGTATGCCTGTCAATATAGACCATTCAGATTAAATATATGATTCACTTCAGACTACCGTTAAAATGTTATTTGAATCATAAGATCATACACGAATAAAAAAACTCTATCGGCGCACTTCTAAGACCGGGTTATTTCATGGTGTTAATAATATTTTAAATCCGTGTGAACGGGGCATACTGAACAATGTAACCATCAATGAACATACTTCTCATAACTATTCTTCCTCTTAACATCATTAGAAAACCCACATACTGCGTTGATGAACGAACTAAGTAAATTACTGTCATTGTCCTCTAAAGGACCGTCCTAATAAACTCTGTTAAGTAAATATATGACTCGATTTGCATCACCGTATCACCATCAGTTTCGAAGAACATTTCAGTTGATTAATATGACCTCCTCCTTTGTATGAGAAAAAAAAATCTCATTTTATTTTGCGTTTTAAAACTGAATCACTGAAAGATACAGGGGACGAAGAAAAACAGTAGTCCATTACGATATCAACGAGTCGAAAATATTAGAGAAAGTTGGGTCGATTTAATTTCCCAGCAAAAAAAATCACTTCGTGTAGAAGCGGCGAAAAGCTGCCTGAGGACGAACTTGTGGAAAAATGAACTAACTTTGACTGGATAACTTTTTCTGAGTTAATTTGGATGTTTTTTCTTGACTGGACCACACCCGGAGCTGAGCGAGGCAGAACCAGATTCTTTAAAAAAAATTACCGTAGGTGTGAAATTAGCTCGAGGTAGAAAATGTCCACGTTCGAGCATTTGTGCACATAACCGCCTTTGTAAAAAACAATGAGTAGTTTGGCATTCAGAAAAAACTCAGAATATCAGGTGGCTTTGAAAGAGAGGTATAAATTGTATTGTGATCATCTATAATCAAACACAGAACCATTTCAG
Organism: Gammarus roeselii; assembly: GCA_016164225.1. Classification (NCBI taxonomy): domain Eukaryota; kingdom Metazoa; phylum Arthropoda; class Malacostraca; order Amphipoda; family Gammaridae; genus Gammarus; species Gammarus roeselii. The sequence continues at coordinate 15,278 of SDVV010005601.1, read as the reverse complement.
GAATCATTGAACGTCACATAAATCGCTGTTGGTCACAGTTCCCCAATGATGAATCATTCCTGTAACTGTCACGGTTTAGTTACAAATATTGCCTTGTCGAGCCATCTTGGTCCGCCCCTACGGTTAATCGATGATGAAAGCCTAAAAAATGTTAGGTACAATTGTCAAAGTTAAGCGTGCATAACTTATAAAGTAAACGGGAATGAGATTTCCTCTGATTTCGGCACTGACACAATTCCTTATTGCAATATACTGAATTGTTCTTTGGTTATTTCCTTGGTGTAATATAATGCTTGTTCTGGTGTTCAATTCCTAGTGCAATAAAGTGCTGGTTCTGGGGTTTAAGGGATCAATAGACTCCGCAGTGTAAATATTGAATCCTCTGGGTTTGAATGAATAATTTATGTTAATAAAATATCTAGCATCTACCATAAATGTCTTCCGTCATCATTGGTAGTTCCCAATTCTAAATCTGATTGGTAATTATCGCTTGCAGTGTTAATCATTAAGAACTGTGGAGCTAAATTCCAACATGTATAAACGACTTATGATATATTTAATTTGGTATTGACTTATGTTATGCTGAACAGTACTAAATTTCATGAACCACACAGAAAAGCAGCTTGAAGCTGTACTGAAGAAGTAACAGAATGGAACATTCGTAACATCAAGCTATCTGGGCACTACACAAACTTCATGAAGATCAGCTCTAAGATGGAAGCAATTGTCAACAGATGGAATCCTTATTAAGTAAACCGGTCCGATCTATAAATCACTCTCCATGTTTGGAACGCCGTGAAAATTGGTTTTAAATTTGCTGTTATAGCTAAGAAGAAACATTCAAAGGGAATTTTCGTCCAATGAAAAGCTAAAAAAAATATGCGTTTGAACGAAGTTAGGAAACAACTACCATGTATACAAAATTTTCAAATATTGTGTATGCAGAGTCACAGTTGTTTGACGAAGCGGATGATGCAGAATCTGTACACGGAGTGAGGGCCAGAGTCTGTACACGGAGTGAGGGCCAGAGTCTGTACACGGAGTGAGGGCCAGAGTCTGTACACGGAGTGAGGGCCAAAGTCTGTACACGGAGTGAGGGCCAAAGTCTGTACACGGAGTGTGGGCCAGAGTCTGTAAACGGAGTGAGGGCCAGAGTCTGTACACGGAGTGAGGGCCAGAGTCTGTACACGGAGTGAGGGCCAGAGTCTGTACACGGAGTGAGGGTCAGAGTCTGTACACGGAGTGAGGGCCAGAGTCTGTACACGGAGTGAGGGCCAGAGTCTGTAAACAGAGTGAGGGCCAGAGTCTGTAAACGGAGTGAGGGCCAGAGTCTGTACACGGAGTGAGTGCACTGAGTCCAGAATCATTTCCCCAGCAAGCTTTATCTAGCTACCTCAACGTGGGAGAAGGGTCACCAGTTGAGGAAATTGATTCATTACATGGCGATTGAAACGGTGATTGCAAATCCAACAATAGTGTTCAACAATTAAATGTAGCGCATATTAAAGTATCGTTCGTTTCCAACTAGACTTTGGAAACGAGCGATACTTCATTTCGAATTCCATTCAAGTTTACATTTTTCGTTTATAGCAGAACCAGCAAATGGTTGTTGGTTAACTCTCATCCAAGGTCTTGAGACCAATGGTAGAACTTTATCCACGCATCAATTTTCCGGTGGACAGTTTCATCGCTGATAAACCGTCTTCTGCGGAACGGAGGAGACTCGAAACTGTCGACGTCCATTATACGACGTTTGGCAACTTGACTGGCGAACTCGTTTGAAATGAAAAATGATTCCATCCATAGATGAAACTTGGAACATTTATTATAGAATACAAATAAAGTCGAGTCGATGGTAACTTAACCAAGTGTTTTAGTTTAAAAATATGACATCAACATGACAGTTTTATCTTCGTCAAATCTGTGCGTTGAAGTCATTAAACACAAATCTATCACTATTCGTTTCTTTATTTGAATTGTAATTTTTGTTGTACTCTATTCTGCAACTAAAATTGTCCACTTTACAACAAATAAATCAATTCATATCGTGCCTTGAGCAGTTTAGGAACTCTGCATTTGCTCAAACTCTCTTCATTCGTCATGCATATAATTTTCTAACATATTGAAATGATGCAAGTTGCATTAGGAAATAAAATTTGTATGCGTATTACTCGACCGAAATAATATAATTTATTTGGTGTAATGTGCCGGTATTCAATCTTTTGTATTCAGTCGATGTTGTGCACAGGTATTACTGTTTTCTTCTCCTTGATAGGTGCTGTGAGTGATTCGAAATAAGGACTTTTAAATATAGTTGCAGACTTTATTAAAAGAAATTTCGGAGGCATAAATGGTTTTGGGTGTTGTTCGTTTTAATAACATAAGCTCCTGTTTATGAGGCTTATTTCGACACTAAACTCATGCCTTGCCTTCCTTTATGAATGGTCTATGCCGTCTGCTCAAAGCCAGACTAGTTCAGAGTTCCTTCAGCAAATTGCATAACTTCTAATATTGTTTTCAAATCATAAATATTATATTTGTTAACTAGTGTAAATTGTTTATTGAAATATTTAATGCTAACGCAATTCACATGAAATCCCGTATGTTCAACAACGTCACCGTGATTTAAATATATTATTCTGAAGTTGTTTCGATGTGCTCCCGTCTTCTGACCATACGTGATTACTGGCATTTCTGTAAAATTGTCAACCGCTTATGTAATCAACTCCGCATTGACGATTCCCTTATCTGGAATTACTGAAATAACGATGCATCACGTACACTTTTTGAAGTTTTAGTTGAACCTCTGAAAAATTACTCACCATGTTTTCTCCATCGTCCATTTTCAAATTGAGCTCAAACTTCTCAAGAAGTTGATTCTCTATAATACATTCTGCTTGGCAGCCTTGAACTTTTCCATAAGAAAATGCTCCAAAAACTAAAGTTTGGATCCTTTTCTTCCTTCTCTTTTAGCGCGAGTGAAGTTGTCGCTTCGTTCAGTGATTGGCTGCTTTTCGTCCAATCGAATTTTCAATGCCGTTCCTCGCAACATACTTACAGAAAAAAAGTGCTGTGTAGCTATGCGTTGAGTCGCCTCACCAAAATTGTTATTTCAAAGTTATTGTTGTTTTTAAGAGGGCATTTTCATCCCTTTCGGTTGGTGCAGAATTGTTGTATGCGTGCGAGGCATTTCACGCCCTCTGAAATGATGCGGGAACTTGTTTCGTGGAAGTTTAAACGAAAATTAGTCGAATTATCTTATTTTCACATTGATAGGAAATCTCTAAAGGATTTTCTACTCATGTGCTTATGTATTGACAGACATACAGCTGTGGCCACCTAATTTGGAGGATGGCTAAGTTGGGGTGACACAGAAGGATAGGCACCCAATCTCCCCGCCACATGACCGCCGCGTCCACGCCGAGGCTCGAACTCGCGATGTGTAGCACCAGATGCTGACACTGCAGTCGGATAGGCTAACCACTCAGCCACGGCGGCCAAGTGCTCATCCGTTACCGTTAATCTGATTATTTAATTATATTTAGACGCAGAGAAAACCCTTCCTGTAACATCTTACAGCTTCCATGCGTGATGGTGATGGTCAACGATTTTTTTTTGTAATTATAAATGACTTGGCATTCGATGAAGCAACATGTGAATTATATCCCTGTACAAATCCGCCGTTCTTCTTAGATGAAATGATTTCAGCATTTTAGATTAAAATCTTTTAATTGAAATACAACATAATGGAAAACAAATAATTTAATTTGGTAAATAAATTAAAATGTGACGTTATCGATATGAACAGTGCAAAGGGAAGGATTTAATAACATTCTCATGTGGGTTTATTTCTGTCTCAAGAAATGGTAATGTCAAAACCCTCTTCATTGAATACCATCACAGACAGAGTTGAGAGGTGAACAAATTTCACATACGTAAAATAATATAAAGTCTAACTTTCTTTTTTTCATCTTGGATTGACATGCATAAATTCCAGTCCATATCCCGCGACCATAAAACAAAAATATGAGTAGCGCCTGGGAAGAAGAAACAGTAGATGTCTTCTTCTATAGAAAGCAGAGGTTTTAGATTATCCAGGAAGACTCACTAAGTAGGTGATGGTGTTGGCAAGAAACATTGCAACCAGTTAGAAACAATGGGGGACCACTCTGAGTACGTGGCCTTTCATATGTGATTGTGTACGTATTTGTAATGGTTTCAGATACGATCCGCATCATGTAGTATTGTTTTAGAAATTCTAGAAAAAGATTCTCAACATATTCCATATTGTGAATAACAGTGGTAAACTGTACTTCGCCGTCTATTACCTGTGCAGAATTCCCCACAAATCAGTAAAGTGGAATTCAATGTAATGTATATTCAGGTCTTCAAGTAGGGATAATAAAAAAATATCTTAAGTGTTTATATCATCGTTTTGACTAAGGAATACACCTAATATTAATTTCATTAAATTACCAAGCAAATTTTTAAACAGGTCCCATAAAATAGTTTATGCATAGGCTCCTCTCATACATTGACTATTAGGCTTCGCCTGGCGATGGGAGGCAGGGGCCAAGGCAAGAAAGATAAGGCAGTCAATTATTCACTGTCACGCAGGCTGTTCAAATAATTGGAGCACAAGCGGTGCCCTTACTTCACACTGCTACGTTCGGGTGGAACAAATGTTTCAGTGTAATCGTTTTCGATGGTAAACTGTTCCCAACGCAACGCTTCATGAAACGTCGACAAATTTCCTTTGAATCTTTGAATGAAATGCCATTGACATTGATTCCAATTACCCATTCAAATCCCCATTAACAGGAAGGATCCGGCTACTTTGTAAATGTTTTGATAAAAATTGGACTCGGTAAATTAGTTGAGCAATGTTCCGTTTATATCTTCGTCTTTGTGCAGCACGAGAATCAGTTGTGCTTCCGATACGGTATCCCGCCCTTACTGAACGAGAGCCGTTGCCGCAAAATACACGTGATAAAAATAAACAAAAGTCAACAGACAATTCCTGACTGTTGCGTATATTATTTAATATACCAGAAATGGACATAAGTCATTGTCAGAAGGACTACAAAAAATTCCCATGCATACTTAAACATTCATCCAAATCCAGTCGACTCATTTACGATAACGTCAACGAATATTTTACTGCTCATACGATAAGCAGTTAGCTTACTAGTATCTCTGGGGACTTATCAGAAAACTGTGAGTGTTTCTTCTTTGGCCATGCTGACGGCAATTTTATAAAACGGTAAACAAACCCAATACACTATTTGAATGATAAATAAATGTTTCTTATATCGGTTCAGTTCAGGAACACAAATTATAGTTTTATCAACAGCGCCAGCAACTCAAACGTGTGCACTCGCTCCCATTCAGTCACACCAGCATATAACTTCGGCTCGCCTGTTCCGCCAATATCAGAATGTCAATAAACAGGCGTGATATAATGCATCGATGGCCAATCAGTTGTGACGATGTATTTCTGAACGCGCGGCGAGGATTGACAACGGGGGACTATGACCAGTTTCCAGGGTTGCAGGCTGCCTGCAACACGATGCTTTTTATCCCAATTCTTTTCTAGAGTATGATGCCATATCGATACAGACGTAGTGCCGTGAGATGGGCTGTGAATTATTAAGCAACTGTAATGTGAAAGTTTGGGCTCAAGGGATTTAATGATCGCAACCGTCATCAAGTATTATGAAGCTGAAATAACCAGCGCAAATACATGAAATCAATTTTCAAGCACTTCGCAATTGCCTGAGCATTATCGTATGCACTATTAATGAAAATCTGCAGGGAAGATGAGGAACTGAACTATACTTATATGAATGTTTATTGAACCAATAAATAAATTACCGAGCAAACCACATTAACATTTTGCTCATTACATAATAGGCTCAAATGGATGATGCCTTCGTCGGTGTTCGGAATTGCTGTTCTGAGTCGTGAAGTGTCGCATGCCATAATGTGTGGGTGATGTTTTTTGTTAATGTTTAATCTAATTAAGATGTGACGTTACAAGTCTTTGGAAACTGGAAAATTATTTTTGGCAAACGATCATATACTCGGTGAATGTTTTGGCCAAACGTGTACCGGTAAATGTACGTGAACGATACGCTCAGTCTCAAAATATTTCAATCACCAACAATGCTGCTACTCAGGTGAATAATTTATATCTATAGATTAGACATGAAAAACAGCTTGAAAATTTCAGCGTTATTAGAAAGAAACATTCTACTACCGCCATGTTACTAAACAGCTAGAAAGGTCACGAAAATCGAGTACTATTTTCATTCTGCATATGAGAACATACAAAAAAATCACCTACATGTTGTCAGAGTAGACAGAATAATTACAAACGGTCTAAAAATAGTTGTTTAATAGGACAATTCGCATGTGGTTTACACGTTCAGTGATTTTTAAGTTCATGATTTTGAACGCTATTTTTATTTCGATGAAATAATTTTATTGATCCATCATTGAAAAATCTTTGCCTGGTTACAGTGGCTAAGGTGTCCGCTAAATTTATTTTGTGGTAGATGAGTAAAGATCATAAAATAAGATAACGAACAAAGAGTTGGGAATTATGGATTGACTGCCCGAACGCCGTTTGGCTCGTACGTTGTGCTCCACGAACCAAACATTGGTGGGTACACATTATTGAGCACCCTTCGGGTACCAGACAACTGAAAAAAGGGAAAATGCTCCATGGATAATTAAATGAAAGTTCCCATTAAGCATATGGTCCTAATACAAAATTGGAATGCACAATTAAGGAGAAATTCACATATTTTCCATATTATGCACAAATTTGTCGGAGATTTTTCCAATATATTTCATTTTGGGTTTTGTATACTGTATATAATATAAACAAACGAATAAAATATTAATAACATTACACACCATCATTGAACGTAAATAAACAAAAGACCAATAAGATTGTTATTCAACCTCAATTCCCAAAGTAGAAATAGCCACTTCGGCACAACTTTTTATCCTCCAAGTCTGTTTTCAGTGATAGGTAGCGAGTGTATCTACAAATTTATCTGCAAAATTGTGAAGTCGATGTTGGATTCACGAACATTCTTGAGTTTCTTGATGATGGCGCTTCGAGATTTGGAACCTGCACATTGCGAGCAGCCGGTCATAGAACGCTTAAAAACCGGACACTTAATCCGGGAACTGCCTCGTCGCTCTTTTTTTATTTGACGTACAAAACTCTGTAATGATACTGTATTGTATTCCAAGTATTAGCATGCTGCCGTTGGACTTACATCGAATGCGTTTAACGGTTCATTCAAGCCATGGCATGCCATCGACCTTACATTTCAATTCTCTGTTTGATGCCTAATCGAAAGGCATCCAAACAAGGTATGCTGTCGTGGGTTAATTTGCTCGTATCAAAAATGATTTGAAATTTAAGAAGTTGTGCCGAAGTTCTACCAGCTGGCCTTGGCAGTGCGGAAGCCACAGCTCTCTGTTAAATCAGTAAGTAATGATACCGTATTTTTCCCCATTATTGCAAGTAATGATAAGTACTTAATGATACTCAGATGAGTCTCTTGTTGTCAGGTGTCGCCCACCATGAGGTGCATAATACACGGCAATGACACTCTGTTTCCTCTGCTCCCTCCATCTCCTATTAATCACGGACGCTATTCCCCTAATGAGGCTGCGATGGAGCTCAACAAGAGAAAATGTTCGCCTGCAAATGGCCGACGCTAATTTAGGAGCAAATAAAGTGGGGCGTTTATGGGCGGGTTCCATGCGAGGCAGGCGCGGTGTGATCCACGGGGTTGATATGTTCATGGAAATTTAGAACAAGTTATTAGACGCAAAAACGTGCAATTTGTATTTGGTACTAGGAAAAATAGGTCTACGATTCAAAGCCTATTGGTTGAGAGCAAAGGTTTGTGTTTCCTAATGACGTTTTTCTCAAAATTGAATTATTTTCAGTACCAATGAAATGTACGATTATAAGGAAGACATTCGAGCAAACTCATCTATGTTCATGTCTCGTAAACTCATTGTTTCATTCTGTAGTGCTGATCGTGAAGCGCACTTTTAGAGCACACATGTCTCGACAATACTCGGAAGCTCAACTAATAGTGCATCTGTGGTCGTATAGCGCTTCACAAACTTGTTCCAGCCAGGACCTAGTATGTGGATTTCGGGAGTACATTTGACGAGGATTAACACAAATCGTCAACTCAGCAACGGTGCATAAATCTTTTTTTTTTCATTGCCTGCACTGTTGAACAAATCTAATAATCATCACTAGTTGATGCTTGTGGTGGCATTCTGCATATGCAATCCGCTTTCAACATTATTCATCTCACGTACTCTGATGTGAGTCGGTTGCAGGTGTACCAGGACACGATCATCAGAAATGTGCTGGAACCACTGGTATCAGTTGGCGATAGACGGATCAAATTCTGTGTAAGGCAGAAGGCAGAGAGCATTGCTGTCAGGATCAAAGCCACCGTCGTGCTATCGTTGGTCATGTATTCTGTGTAAGGCAGAATACAGAGAGCATTGCTGTCAGGATCAAAGCCACCGTCGTGCCATGGGTGGTCATGTATTCTTTGTAATTCAGAGAGCATTGCTGTCAGGATCAAAGCCACCGTCGAGTTATCGGTGGTCATGTATTCTGTGTGAGGCAGAGAGTATAGTTGTAAAGATCAATGCAACCATCGTGCTATCGGTGGTCATGTATTCTGTGTAAGGCCGAAAACATTGCTGTCAGGATCAAAGCCACCGTCGTGCTATCGGTGGTCATGTATTCTGTGTAATGCAGAGAGCATTGCTGTCAGGATCAAAGCCACCGTCGTGCTATCGGTGGTCATGTATTCTGTGTATGGCAGAGAGCATTTTTGTGAGGATCAGAACCACCGTCGTGCTATCGGTGGTCATGTATTCTGTGTAATGCAGAGAACATTGCTGTCAGGATCAAAGCCGCCGTCGTGCTATCGGTGGTCATGTATTATGTGTAAGGCATAGAGCATTGCTGTCATAATCAAAGCCACCGTCGTGGTATCGGTGGTCATGTATTCTGTGTAATGCAGAGAGCATTGCTGTCAGGATCAAATCCACCGTCGTGTTATCGGTGGTCATGTATTCTGCGTAAGGCAGAGGGCATTGTTGTCAGGATCAAAACCACCGTAATGTTATCGTTGGTCATGTATTCTGTGTAAGGCAGAGAGCATTGCTGTCAGGATCAGAGCCGCCGTCGTGCTATCGGTGGTCATGTATTCTGTGTAAGGCAGAGATCATTGCTGTCAGGATCAAAGCCACCGTCGTGGTATCGGTGGTCATGTATTCTGTGTAATGCAGAGAGCATTGCTGTCAGGATCAAAGCCGCCGTCGTGTTATCGGTGGTCATGTATTCTGTGTAAGGCAGAGGGCATTGCTGTCAGGATCACAGCCACCGTCGTGCTATCGGTGGTCATGTATTCTGTTTATGGCAGAGAGCATTGCTGTCAGGATCAAAGCCACCGTCGTGTTATCGGTGGTCATGTATTCTGTGTAATGCAGAGAGCATTGCTGTCAGGATCAAAGCCACCGTCGTGTTATCGGTGGTCATGTATTCTGTGTAAGGCAGAGGGCATTGCTGTCAGAATCACAGCCACCGTCGTGCTATCGGTGGTCATGTATTCTGTGTATGGCAGAGAGCATTTTTGTAAGGATCAGAGCCACCGTTGTGTTATCGGTGGTCATGTATTCTGTGTAAGGCAGAGAGCATTGTTGTCTTGAATTTGTGATACGTTGCTAGTAGATTTTCGGGCTGTTCCACTTACTCGAGAATGATGCTGGCCCCTCTTTTATTGGGTTTGCTGTTCACTTACCTCACCGAAAACATTGCATCATTCTTAAGAATTGCCTACTTACATTGCGTCAGCATTATTTCCTGCTGCATTAAAGGTAATCCAGCCAAACCAATATTCAAAACTATGACCTAATCCCTTCTATGCACGACCCATTCGCTCTTCTCTTTGGTAAATATGTATGCTTCGAGATGTCCTGCTAGTTGTTTCGAGTTTTCCAACTGTGAAAAACCGGGAACTGAACCCTTGGAGTTGAAATTGGTTAAAAGCTATTACAAATGAAAATGATCTAGAAAAATGATGTATCAGTACATCTCCTCTACCCATCGTTTGCTTATATAGGGTTACATTGTTATGCTGCATGTAGGGGCGCTTTGTATCATAAATGGTATTTTGTTGCTACTACTACGCAATATGAATCATAAAATAGAGTTATGAAGTTTATAAGAAAGCGCGAAGGGCAAATCGAGAGATAGCAAATCAAAATATAAATTAAAACTCATCTCAGCTGGTCAGCTTGGACATTCTATATTATTTTTTACCAAAGGCAGTGTGCCATGGATTTTTCATGTATTATATACCAGGTTTGGTTACCTCCAATCAACTGTGAATGCAAGTGAATATAATTACTTTTCTGTGAACCCTACGTCCTACTATTCAACGCATGGCCAATATTTTGATTACATATGTCAGAGGGACATTTAAATTGTTGTGTGCTCCTCGTTTTATGAAGCAACTGTATCTATACGAACTGCTAGTAAATGTCACTGAAAGTTTGATGGCATAATTACTCTATATTATGGCATAGTTCATTAAAAAATATCAACTTCTATGGGAATAGAGTTACTGCGATATATATGCAACCGTAACGTTGTCTATAACAATATACCTAATTTTTTTCGGGAGACGAAGTTTGTGTTCTAAAATAAATCTGTTGGGAAACCCATTATTAGTGAAAAATATAATTCAAGGGTTATTTCAGCTTCCGTCTTTCATCATTCACTTGATCGTGATTACTCACCCCTGCTCAAGGTGGGAGCTTGTAGCTGATCTGAATCCGAAAATATTTAGAATTTAGTCATGTAATGGAGTACTATGAAAATACAGGTCCCAGGAAATTAGGCTGAAGATTCAACATTCAGGCCTTCGAATACTGTTGAACAACTGTTACTGGAAGATTAATCTAGATTCAAATACTTGATACGGGATTAAACAGCGTGGGGCAAAGCGTGAACCAACATTGCTTAAGCCTCAGTTCCTTTGAAAAATTTGGATCAGTCATCGGCAGTAGGAATCGGTGCGTGTGTATTTTTCCAACTAGTCGTATATCATCTTGGTTTGGCTCAAACTTGTCGCCATGGTGAGAACACTATTTTTTATATAACAAATCAGTTAGTAATGATACGGTACTGTTTTTCCATTGTTTTAAGTAATGATAAGTAAATAATGATACTCTAAGAAATGATACTCTAGAGTAAGTAATGATACTGTATTAGATTCCAACTATTATCATGCTGCCGTTGGACTTACATCGGATGCGTTTAAAGCTTCATCCAAGCCCATGGTACATGACACCGACCTGACATTTCAATTCTCTGTTTGATGCCTAATTGAATGGCATCCAACCAATAAATGCTGTCGTGGGTTCATTTGCTCGTATCGAAAAGCATAAGAAATTTAAGAAGTAGTGCCGAAGTTTTACCAACTGGCCTTGGCAGTCCGGAAGCCATAGCTCTTTTCATAAATTTGGTTCAGTCATCGGCAGTAGGAATTGGGGCTTTGTTTATTTTTTGTACTATTCGTATTACAAGATATCATACCGCCTCTTCTATTCGTAACCAAGATATCGCACCGCCTCTTCCGAAATTTAACTTGCTAGATTGTGATCACCATTCCGTCATTCTGTTCGCTGGTTTCGTCTTCTTTTATTGTTATTACAATCAGATCATGAAATACGAAAACAAATCCGTCTTAGAAAGGTGATTTCAGATCCCATGCCTACCTGTTTGGTAATATATTTTGTTGGGCAAAATACTAAGAGCCTGCTTCTTTCCACAGACCTATTATTGTTATAATCCAGCTAACCGTAATCCAGCTAACCATCTTCCCGTTCAATGTTTTGTTTGTTTTACAGAATCCGATCAGGCAATTAGCAGATCATTTCTGTTTAGGTCGTTGATACAAGATCTCCTTGCTTAGTATTATACGCAACTGAATTCGATAATTAAAAGTGTACACGATGTTTTATAAAAAGAGACAATGTAGAAACATTCCACAGCCCTAGAGATGAACAGACCTAGAGATGTCATTGCTGTTCATACGTTTCTGATATGGTCAGCAAGTGTAGAAGAAACAGGCCAAAGTGTATACTTACTGTAATTAAAAAAAACATATAACCTCCAAACAAGGATATCTTAAATAAAAAGCGAAATGGCCTTTTTCTTGCGTCAATAGTTCGGCAAAACTTCATCGATAACAACGGCCTTTAAAGTGTTCGAGCCGCGAATCAATATTAAATTATGGAACCTTGATTATTACACGTTAGAGACATCATACATTCAGTGACATTATTTGTTGTAGAATACCAAGCACCAATTCACTGATAAGGATCAAGGGGCCAAAACGAATAGCATTGTGGCTATGAAAATAATTTTAATTTGAAAATTTGGACGAATAATTTAGTTGATATAGATGATCAAGATTTGGAATACAATTACCAGCGGAAAGAATTGCTCTGCTTGCCCTCCTCCTCCCTCCAGCCTCACACGCCTCTCGCTGTCAGGTACTAATTGAATGACCAGTCTTTTCCCTACTCTGGAAGAAAGGTTGGTAAACTGGCACCGCCTCTGAACGCTGCCTTGGTAACCAACTGAATTGAAGTCGAGAAGAAGAATACACTTAGACGTGTAGACAACAAGATAGTCGTGAAAACTTGGATCGCTATCCTAGGACGCGAGACTTGCTCCAAAGTGCAATTGAAGTGCAAGCAAATCAGGAAGAACAACTAGTGTGAAAAATATTTATTGATCATGATATGTGCAATAACAGACAACGTTTGCCTTTGACCAGATATTAATTCTGAAAGTTGCGGGGTGCGAATGAGAAAAAAAAAAAGCATTATAAAGATTTTTTTGAATTTATTTTTAGAGACATCACAATTTGAGAACCCGGAATTACCTTTTCAAAGAATTTCGGACAATATTAATGTTATGTTCTATGATGCTCTCATACATGATTCAATAATGCTATTGGGCATAATTGAATAGCTACCCAAGTGACAAAACATAAAAGGTTTTTGAGGGTGATAGAACCATGCATAACAAAATGTCATGACGTAGATAATTGTATATTTCCGTACGCATTACGACAGACGCAAGGCCGAATTTCCCAGAAGGGGGGTGGCCGACAGCACGAGTCAACTCACGCCCGTCTGATACACTCACTCAAGCCTGAACTTTCAGTTTAACTCTGAAGGATCCTAGTGTAAGCAGCAAGTCCTGAGGTCTTTCACTGGTTTACCTCTGATACTCACAATACCAACTTATGCCCATCCCCTCTCTCTCAGACCCGTCATCCGCACCCCATAACCCACAGAAACAATGACCGGTTTTCTGAAACCATACACAATCAATAACTACTCAATTTCTCGGCGCACTTTTTCCGTACAGCGCCAACCTCTATCAACAACCATCGGCATGCACATTTCAAAATATCTTGTTCTGCTCAAAAATCCTATGACAATCATCTACTTTACATGATAGCATCTGTTTCCCTCGTCAATGGATCGTTGGAATGAGCCTCCTCAGTCGCGGGCGCCTTTTCTCATCACAATCTTCACTGCCTAGATCTTCTCTCCGTGGTTGTAAGTGGCCACATCCGACATCGTCTAAAAACACCGTTGAAAAAGACCTTTCTGCTTGGTCAATACCATTTTAACATCTTACTTCCGTCACTCGCAGTCCTTCTTTCGCCTCTTGCCCACACGACAAGACCCACATACTTGACTCGGACATCTTAACGAAGCATCTCCAAACTTTTCCCGGCCTTCCACCCAACAGTGTTATATTCCTCCTTCAATACCTGATAGAAATAGTTTGTTCTGCTTGTCACATTTTATTCACTCCACTATTTATTTTCCTCCGCCCACTAATTTGTTCTCTTCCACACTGCTACACTCTCGTTATTTATTTCGATAGGTGATGATCAGACATTCCACTTCCCTTCCCTCAAAAAAAAGATCATCCACGAAACTCCCAACCCTTCTCCTCGAAATCAAGACACAATTCATCAGCAATCTTCCCACTAATGCATTATTGGCCCTCTCTACCGATGTGTAGCGAGGGTCATTTTACCGTGGTCATTTAGCCGTGGAACGCTGTACCTTCCTGCCACACCATATCTCCAACACTCGTATTTAGGTATACCAGTGGCACCACGTTCGATTGTCTGCTACTACTCTCAATTACACGAATTCAAAAATGCTTCCTTTCCTTCCAACTCCACTCGCTACCTCTGTCAGAACTAGCAAACCTACATTATGCAATAGCTAGCGTAACCTTTACCCACCGAACTCCAGAGAGCACTCAATAAAAACACTCAACTTTCTGTTGCTCAGCCTTCCTCCAACCCAGACTTCCTTCTCGTTAACACAACAAACTCCCCTTAACATTACCTCTTATTGTTGCTCGGTTGCTGATCAAAACAGGTCCAGTTAACTCGTTATGGTATGGAATGTAATAAAAAATCCTCCAACACTTGCATAGAGGTAATAAACGTTGAACACTTGCATAGAAGACATAAACGTTTAACACTCGTATCGAGGAAATAAACCTTCAACACTCGCACATAGGTAATACACCTTTAACACTCGCCTAGAGGTAATACACCTTCAACACTCGAACAGAGGTAATGAACCTTTAAACTCGCATAGAGGTAATACACCTTTATCACTCGCATGGAGGGGATAAACTTCAATCACTTGCATGGAGGTAATAAATCTTCAACGCTCGCACGAAGGTGAAAAGCCTCTCACACTGGCATAGAAGTAATAAACCTTTAACACTCTCACAGAGGTAATAAACATTCAACACTCGCACAGAGGTAATACATCTATTACGTATGTTTCTGGTTGTAATTTTAAATGTACTGCTTCCAACTAATACCTAGCTAGACGCAATAGTGCTAGTTTTATGGAAAATGTGTGACGTGTGAACAACTCTTCATACAGAGTATTATATTATTCATTAATCCCGGATTCCAAATTCATTCCCTTCCATCACAGAATCCCAATGTGCCTGTTTGTGATTCCACGTCATTGGAGTCGTCTTGATACGCTCTTCAAACCGCAGTCAACATCAAAGCTAGGAACTGAATGCAGTTGAGCACATCAACTGGTGCACCCCTCCCTGCTCTCCATACAAAAGCGTTCTCTCATTC
>SDVV010005600.1:0-19086 GCA_016164225.1 Gammarus roeselii | reverse complement strand
AACCTAACCTAATTCCGCTTATCTCAACATTTTGATCAATCCTTTGCTGTTTGATACACACATCCAATTCTGATCTAGTAAATCATCAAAAACCTAACGTAACATAACTTATGTACGGTATTCAGTCATTGATTTCGAGATTTTTCATGCATTTCATCACGGTTTGATTCCGCCATACACCGGCATATGCCGGCATATGCCGGTATAATGTAGTTATATTCACGGTTTGAACCCGCCATATGCCGGCATATGCTGGTATAATGTAGACGTATTCACGGGCGATGTCGGTAAAATGTCAGCATTTACACACACATTTCTCAAAAGGGTTACCATACACTGCCAGATACATTATTACCTACCCAACCTAACCTTACCGATTGAACAACATCCTTGCTGTTGATACAAGATATTCTATATGCATCAGCTTCATGTTATGTTTTGTTAAAAGAAGTAATCATCCTTACTAACCTGAACGAACATAACATACCATGAAGCTGATGCACATCAAAAATCTTGTATCAACGGCAAGGATGTTGTTCTATGGGTGAGGTTAGGTTGGGTAGGTATTAATGCATCCAGCAGTGTATGGTAACCCTTTCTGCAAAATGTGTGTAAATGTCAACATTATACCGACATCGACCGTGGGTACACCTACATTATACCAGCATATGCCGGCACACGCCGACATATGCCGGCATATGGCGGGATCAAACCGTGAATACAGCTACATTATACCGGCAAATGCCGGCATATGCCGGCATATGCCGGCATACGGTGGTAACGAACCGTGATAAAATGCACGCCAACTCGATCGATATTATATAATTCCTGGTCAGAAAAAGTTAGGATAAGTTAAGATGATAAGTTCTTTTTACCTGACATGACGTGAAGCTTGTCCACATTAAATATCTTGTAACAATAACAAGGGATTTTGATCTAATGGAAAAAAACGTATATCAGAGGTAAAGTGCCTCATATGTTAACCGATCCTGTAAATGCATTCAAAATGTGTGTGTGTGTGTCTACATTGTATCGGTAACTATCCCTGTATGAGACGTCATTATACCGTGCCCGGTCCTGCATATGCGTACAAAGCGTGTATGTGTTCACCCGGTAAGTGGCATTAGAAGAAAAAGTACGTAAAATAGAGCTGTGTGGATTGGATTTGATAAGTACATCGCACAAAATAATGACTAAATATCATACATATCCATCAAACTTCAATGAAAAATACATAATTATTGGTTAAGTTGGTTAAAATGACTAGATCATTGAACCTAACATCGCGTACAACTGATCCACTATAAAAATGTAACAAATTGAAGTGCATTAATTCTCTTGGATCCCACCTGCTGAGTCTCATCCGAATATGTAACAGAGATATCGATAAATTTTGGAATCTAAACATCTGGAAAAGGATATTTGCTGGATCAAATTCTAGGAAATGTATTCAACTGCTTTTGATATGATAAATATACAGCCCTAGTGGATAGATTCATACATATCAATATCATACATAACAATCAAACTTGATTAAAATACATAACTATTGGATAGAATATGTTAAGATGCCTAGGTAATAATGTTTTTGGCAGTGTATGATAACTCCTTTTGCATTCATCGATATTTGATCTATGTTGTCGTACATTGATATATATTTCGCTAATAATGTACCTTAGACATGGTTTATATCCTAGATCTTGTGAATTGCGGACTTTACAACGCAAATCTCTATGAAAAATTGTTAGAGTGAATTTATTTGATATTTGATATAATAGACGAAAATGGTAGGAGCAGCACAGCCATCATTACAAAAAAAAAATCATATTTCAACAGTAAAACCGTACATAAATCTTGCTAACGCTTTAACCCTCGTAACACTCACTGACGTATGGGGTAAGCTTACATAAACGTTTTGAACTCGTAAGTCCACAAACGAGCGATTACCTATCATTACTCTAAACTGGTCGATATTACTGGACTTGCAACAAGCGAAGTGAAAAAATATATATATATATATGTAGGCGCACCATCTGCTAAAGATTGGTAAAACTACAGAGTCAAGTGGATAGATTTGATAAGGATGAAGGTTAAATCAATGAAGAAAAATACCTAACATAAGTATGGAAACGGGGGACAAATTTATACAATCCTTGGTAATATTAGGTTAGGATGGGTTAGGTTTACGGCCATCATCACAAACCTAAAGTGAAAAATGCTATCGTGGATCTGGTGAATGGTCAAAAAAGTCTAATATTCTGAATGGGAACGAATCTCATAACAAAGACTGAATTGATCAATAACTTCAAAGTGTACAACTGCCGACGGACCACAATATTTATATAAGTAAGACATGCGGGAATAAGCATCTAGTAAAGACCTGCGATTGGACAACATAATTGAGATGTACATTAAATTATTGAAGAAATTGTAACACTAACACTACACAAAGCCGTTAGATTAGTCCACCAATACAACATGGAACCGGACCCAAATCCAGTGTCAATAGGTAAAACCTACCAATTTTTGAAGCATTACATCCAATTAAGCGTGTTTTGTACCCAACATTCCATGAAATCAGGCGAAAAATGTATAACAAGAACTATATAAATAGCTAAATAAGATTCTCTACTCTACCCTAAGCAACAACGATTAACTATTATATACGGTGTATCCTACCACACTCAGATGATAAATCATATTCAATTATGGAAAGGTGTATGGTCAATCAACACACGGTGTCGATGAACACTTCCGATCATATAAAAAATATATAATCCTGCACTTAAACTCCTAACGTGGTCTGGTTCTTGAAAACCATATACTAACATAACAGCCATACTAAAAATATCTGACATTTAACACTGAGTTCATGAGAATAATGTTATTTTTCCTACGATATCATTCAAATCCATAATAAATTCCTAGACCTAACTGATGATATGCCTCTAGCAGGACAAAATCAATGCCCACTGTGCCATAAAAAATGAACTCTACAATGCTTTACTAGGTCACTTCTCAGCAATCTACCACAAATATATAATAAATTTAGAGGTAACACCCTGTCATGATACGATGGCACAGACGTACCATGCTTCTGTTAACCCATCGTCTCTGAACAGCCTCAAACAAAGACAAATCCTGGACATAACCAATATCAAGATACATGTACAGTGTTCAAGAATGAGTCTCAGAGAGGGTGTGGCCATAAAAAGCTAGGCTTCTGTTCACAAGCAATCTAAGTACACCACTACAACGATGAGCAGCTTGTTGCGAAACCTCACTAACAAACCCATGGAACATAAGATCGACGTCTACAAAAACGTACCTAATTCCTGTTGAACATGGATAAACTCCAGAATGACAACCAAAGAGTGTAAACCACCTCTGCACTAGGACCCCTCCATCCAGTAAATCGTCTTCTAAACGTTACACTATACATTTGCTAGGGATCAAAGACGAAAATTCCACAGAGATGCAGTACGGACTTACACCTCTTAAACATACATTCTTATGATTGTCGTGGAAAAAAAAATAACCTACAACAATAACATACATAAAATAGCTAAATAAGATGCTCTACTCTGATATAATTCACATTTAAAAAGTGTAATACATTATGGTATCCATCCTAGTAAATCATTCTAATTACACAAACAAGCATAAACAGAACGAGCTTTTGCCTAGGGGAGTTTCTAACTCCTACTAAATATTGAAGAATGATCCTTAAATAAACATACAATACACTAACAGCATGACAAAGTTTGTAACAATCGACTGTTCTATATCTATAATAACCACTTCAAATATTGTATTAGGGTGAAAGAAGATATAACGTGTGACTAAATTAAACCTGAAATAATGTTATATATTGCAGATACAAACGTAATATATTCCGACATTGTATTGAATACCCAAAACCCTGCTTCGACGATGGAAATTCAACAGAGAACATACAAAACTGAAAGACCTATACTAAAACTCAAGAGTTATAACAAAGCAGGAGGATTAGATACTCTAGCATACCCAAAACATACATCAAAAACGTGACGAACAAGAAAAAAGTTGCATGTAACCAAACAAATAACTTATGTGAATAAGACATCTAAACATGCGGGCAACATAACTGAAACCTATAGTAAATGATGTGGAACACTTCTACACGAATACGTTACAGTACATACAAAATCTGATGACATTAGCCTCAACTTCTGTCCAAAACAGGATTAAATTAACGGCTCTTTAACTAAATTAACCACGGCTTAATCGTAACAGAACTTCATTTGTACATATAAAAATACCAAAATAATGCAATAACGTACCAATTTTGCCTGAAATAGCTTGCTACATGGATGACGCAAGCCTAAAATACCCTAAAATGCCTAAAACTGTATGAGTTAACTGATCGAAATTCCAAAAACAACACAAATTCAATATATATCAATCGATCATTACTAAGTATACATAACATAATATTTTCACTCATAGGAAATCCATATCGTTCAGGTATTTTCGCTATCGGAACACCACGTCAATGGAACACTGATATAACTGTTTCAAAACTGGATAATGCAATATGGGGTAGATAGATTCTCGTAACGAAGATACAGCATCCTAAGAAATAAAATATACATTAACCAGCAAACAACCTGACAAATAATCCTTACTATTTCTACAGATGTTATATACATATGAAATAAATAGATGGGAAACACAGAACCTTGCCTGCAATCCTACCTTCAGGCTGTTACAAACAGGGCCGTTCGCACACTAAGGCTGCAAATTGAGTTACAAGACATGCCTAAAACACTAATCCTATAAAAGAATATATAGTGATAAATGAACAAAACATACAAAAATATCCCAACCCCCCCACCACTACGAACCCACCACTTAAGCATCGATTGAGTCAATTATACTCTTAAGTGATTCTTCTCTATGAACGATTCAGTCATCCTGTCAATATTGTATCTATTTTCCTTCACCGGTTGCTCACAAAGAAATACGAATGAATGGGTTACTGCAGGAGTAAGTAAAGCTTAGCTGATTAATACAATCTGATAAAAATACATATAAACTAATTGAATCTATGCCACATGAAAAATTTATCAACAGCGAGCAACGTAGAAAATTATATCGAGGTTGAAAATTCATCATGAAGGTGTCCGGAAAGTGGGGCTTTTTGACACATAATACTACATATAAGTTATTAACAATAAAAGTATTATAAATGTATGTCTGTCAATAGCCACCAAAAAACTTTCAGAGGACACAGCATTGAACATGCAATATGACATGCAATGAAGTTGCAACACCCCCCAAGCATTGAAATTGCAAATACCCTTATCAAATAAATAACCTTTTAACATGTATAAGCTTTCCGCTCACTGACCCCCGTCCTACCCTACGCTTCCCGTTTCTGCGCGAACCACCGTAAAGCCGCTTGAGTCAAGGTTGCATGGGTTGCACCCTACCCCCCACCCCGCTCAAAAGTTACTCTAGAAAGCGGTTTTCGCCACAATATACTCTACTATCATTCAATTTTGAATAGTTTTTATTTGCAATCCACGAATTAATAGTATTGCTTCTTTTTGAGATGAATAACCCATTTTACATTAATCAAGTTAACATTTTATGCATCGCGATTGTATTATTATGATCACTGTGAAAGAAATTGCTCGAACTAAGTATTTAACTTATATTACATGATCGAAACTGCAACTCTCTCTGAGCTTCACTTTTGACCAGGATAGAAGTTGAGAAAAAAAACAGTTTGGTGCCCAGTTGGGACCTGCGTTGGAAGACTGGAGCCCCAAAATTAATGTTATTGGAATCACTGTTACAGAGTTGAAGACTACGCGCTCTGTTCGATTTATCGGTCATTTAGTTAACGTATGTAACGTTCAGCTATTTCTTTTGACGATTCTATTCTGCTACTAATGTTCAAAATGATGCGTGATATTGATCCTTTGATGAACAATACTTGTTGCTCGCTGTAAGCTCCCATTTGCTCCAGTGATAGCTTCTTGATCTTTCGTTTTCGGAATTCGGGATAAATTCGCTCAAAATTAACTACATTTTCATTTCGGACATTCAAAAATGGGAAATCGTTTCGGTCAATTTAATTTCGAAGTATCATTTCGAATCAAAACAAACTAGAGGACTACAAGTAAGTAGTTACACAGTTAAATTACCTAAACTTGGCTTGGATGTAGGCTTCTGAAGTATATTTTTTGTTAATTGGAAAGCAACGAGTTTGAAAAAGTATTCCACTTTACAGACAAGTCGACTCGCAAACCAGATCCCTTCAAATAGCCCGGCAAGTGGTTGAATGATATACTGCATATATAACGTTTGAGCAAGAAATTTGACTGAATCGGTTGACCTTTCAATTCATGAATATGATTGATTAATATATTAATAAATCTGAATGTTTAATTTTTATATGACTAGGAATTACTTCGACCATATTATGCAATCCACTCAACTTCTTAGTCATCGTTGTTCAATCATCTTGCGTTCAATTGTATTGCAGTTACACATCGTTTAGCCAATATGATAATTTCAAACATGAATTGAAAAATAAGAAACTATAAAACGCGCTATCGTCTACCAAGTCGATAGCGCGTCGTCGTTCAAACGGCAGGAAGATCGCCTATTTCCTCAATTCATTTATTATTTAACTGGTTCACATCTTCTGAACTTCTTCTTTCACAGCTGCTCAAGTTTCAATCAGCAGCTCATTTCTGAAACGCCAAGGTACTGGGGTTTCATGTGCGATTCGAATTCACTCAGACATATCTTCGCTTCCAAATGTCTTAATGATTGAGACTCCTGTTTATTTATACAGCACGCCTCTCCAATTTCCAGAAATGTAGCCCCGTCGTTTCAGCTGCCTAATCCATTAGATACAGCACGAGCGGATGGATGAGCGAGGCCTAAAATGTTGTTTAGGCAAATGGCTGTTGAGGCTTTGAATGAATTAGGCCATCATCAGTCAGGCCAAATGCAACGGCTGACTTGAGTGGGTCGCTTGTCGGGTGGGAAGAGCCGAGGGAATAAAGGATTTATAGGGGAGGGTAAGGGGGAGCAACTCTGATCGCGGCGGCTCTGACGTCCACTGGATATATTAATTGTCTGTTAGACGACATTTGAGAAGTCCTGCCTTACTATTTCCTGGACTAAAACAAATGTTATCCAGCCTTGACTTATTCCGGCTGACTACAAATCGTAATCCACGTGACGCTTTGCGTAATCAAACTGAATAATTACATGTAACAGAGCTAATGACATTGAATAATCTAGTTTCCAATCGTAAGACGAGATCCTCAAAACAAACTGGGGGACTATAATGAAGAGAGTTACGCAGTTAAATTACTTAAACTTGACTTGGATGTATGCTTCTGAAGTATACTTGATTTGGATGTATGCTTCTGAAGTATACTTGACTTGGATGTATGCTTCTGAAGTATACTTGACTTGGATGTTTGCTTCTGAAGTATATTTCTGTTTACTTGTAAAGCAACATGTTTGAGAAAATATTCCACTATACAGAAAAGTCGACTAGCAAACAAGATCCCTTCAAATAGCCCGGCATGTGGTTGAATGCTAAGGGTGGTCACAGTTTCAGCTGAACAACTGTAAACCAGTCACCATTGTTGAACGATTCGATGTCAGGCATTACTCTGACTATTGTCATCCAGACATTGCTTGTGACAATTTGTGAGAAATCCAACTTTCGAAGCTATTCGGCTGTACATTGCTACACTTTGTGACGGGCATATTTTTCGGCGTCTATGTTCCTGTAATGGAACAGGCCAGAAACTATTACAATTTGCTGCGTGGGAAGAGCACTGGTGGCTGAATAAAAAGAAAATGAAGAGATTGGATGAGGTGTGCAGGTACATGACATAAATGTGTATACTTTATATTTCGCAAAGCATCTTGATGTTAAAATGAATATGAACGTAAGTAGAGGTTATGCCACGTGATGAAGTAACGAGCTCTTGGCTGGTACCTAAGCACACTATTGTAGAGGTTCTTGACAAACAGCGGAATATCATTTTGACGTATTTTATTCGGCTACTTCGGACATATCCAGGTCATCACAACTTGCTTGCGATGCAAATAGCTTAACACGTGAATAGTTCGTTTTCATAAATAAATTTGTCATAGGAAAGGAGACATCGACCAGAATAGTTAAATTGAGACTTCATATGCCCGTAACAGGTGAAATAATATTGTATGGCTCCTTCTATTTCTACCAAACAATTACCAACATAAACCGAACATGAATGATACGTAGTGATTTTCAGCTCTAATAGCATGCCGTATAAGTATTAGGCAGGGCGAGGCAACGCAAATGATTTGCGTTTCCGCGTCTACTTCCGTCGGAGTCGTTTCCGCTTACCTGCCTAGCGGGGGAATCGGACTGACGGACGGTGGTCGGCTGGCTTTATGGATGTTTCGTGTTTTGCATATATATATTTATATATATGTATATTGTATTTATTGAATGGGTGTATAGGTACGAGAATGCCCGACGTGGTAGGTAGCCGA
The DNA here is from genome assembly GCA_016164225.1 of Gammarus roeselii. Taxonomy (NCBI): domain Eukaryota; kingdom Metazoa; phylum Arthropoda; class Malacostraca; order Amphipoda; family Gammaridae; genus Gammarus; species Gammarus roeselii. The sequence goes on along the minus strand of SDVV010005600.1, from coordinate 10,527 downwards.
GAACGCAACCGTGACTAGCAGCCAGCTATCGGCTTGATTTGTTTTGTGTGTTTATATAGTTCACTTCTTTTAATGAGTGTAAATGTTTTGTGTTTACATGTATAAAATTGTTTTGTACAGATCGGATATGCTATATTAGGTACGAGGGCGTAAATCTAACGGGGTAGGTAGCCGAGAAAGCAAATCTATCGGGGGTATAGAAGCAAGAACGCAACGTTGGTGGCTTCGACTTGTTTAGAGTGTTTATATAACATCTGCTTTTATCAGCTCTTTACATTTCGTTTTTATGTGTACATATTTCTTTGTGCCTATAGGACATGCTAGATTGGGTAATGTAGCGCGTATTCATCGTTAATATTATGCATTTGGTATGTGGTACATCACATGTACGGTATCGGTGTAGCGACCTATGGCGTTATGTATCCTTTATATTCAAGTTCGATGACCATGTATGGTATGAAAATATATATGATGATCTCCACTTGGGATGTATATTTAACTTATCTTCCACAGTTAAAAAACACTCCGTCATTTTTGATCTGGCAAATATCCTTTTGCAGTTGTTTAGATTTCAGAACGTTGTCGTTTTATCCATTGCAAGTGTGGATGAGACTCAGCTGGTTGATTCCAATAGATCTAATTCACTTAAGTTGTTGCAACGTTTCAATATGAATCAGTTTCACACCATGTTTGATTAAAAGATTTAGTCAATATGATCAAAATTACTTATTTTTATACAGATTTGATGGTTGTGTATGGTATTGATATATTTGAATCTCCCCATCGATTTATTCAACACTGTACGTCATCTTGGACAAGAGAATTGTCTTACACCGCCAGATGTATTATCCTCTCTTTATGGGTCACAATGCGATACGTGACGAGGGGGCTGTTGAATGCCGTCTAACCTTTGTTAACTCGCATGCATAGTATTAATATATTTGAATATCTCTACGTGGCTCTACATTTTGATATATCTTTAGCAGTTCGACTACACTATTCCAATCGTGATTGAGCAAATATCTTGTTGTAGATTCTTAGATTCCAAAATATTGTCGATTTCTTCATTACATGATTGGATAAGACACTGCAGTTAGGTTTCAATACAACTAATTCACTTAGTTTGTTACAAAGGTCTCCATTGTGGATCAGTTTTTCAAGTCAGGTTAAGTTATTTTTCGTTGGCTATTGTCTGTATGAGCACAGATCTCTATCCCACCAATCCATTTTTAAGCATTAGCTGTTGGCAAAATATATCTGTCACACTTTAGGTTACCATATGAAAAATTGTTAATATATACATAATTTTAATATAGATTGACGCTGCCGCCACCATGCACAAAAATACATTTATACGTATATGACCCCGTCCCATTGTCAGGTTGAGTGTATTTTATTTAATTTGCACGCATTATTTTTGCATCACGGGTGCATATTCATATGTCATATATCAAGTGTCATATTAATCATTTGAAAACCACACATTTTCTTAGATCGCATTATATTGTAGATTTATCCCTCTCCCCTCCCCCCCACACACAAACAAATCTACATAACCTAATCTAACCAAGAATTATGAATTAATATTAAAGTTTATGCTTATGTAAGGTCATTGGTTTATACTTCATACAGGTGAAATTTCGCCACTTGGCACTACATTTTGATCTATCTCTATCCGTTTAACTACACTCCTCCAATCTTGATTGAGCAAATATTAACAATTTTTTCATATGTTAATTAAATCGTTCGATTGAATGTTATCCGTGATTTATATTATTTTGAATCTGATACGATTCAACATCCCTTATACATGTTATTCACACATAAACTAATCTAACCTAACCTAACCTATTCTTATGTGTGGTATTCAGTCATTGATATATACATATGAGGCCCCTCCACACGACTCTAAATATCACTTTAACACATATGTTATTTATTTCGTTGCCACTCTCGAACCACATTAGTTAGCAAAGAGATCCATTTCAACACTTAGATGGATTAAATGTAAAAGTAGTTCATAGTTGTTATCAGTCTTTACACAAAAGAACACTTCGTCTCACATCAGGTTTACCTAAATTACCTCAATATCCCCTGGCACTACATCCATTGACGACATGCATCACTGATTTGCATTTTTCTTTGCTGTATTTTTTATATTCTTTACGATGACTACGATTGAGATGTCGTAACAAATTATTTGTTGATATATCTTTATTCAATTATATTTTTTTCTGCAAAGTTTACACACCCCCTCCTTTCCATTTTTTATTGAAATGACGCTGACTCAAGCTATACACCATCCATCCAGAACAGGCTCACAACGAGGACTGAGTAAGATCTGATCCGACTCTGATTTATATCCTATCAACATTTAATCCAGATTTACCGCCATATTCCGTCAGTGTTTATTTTGTGATGATCACCAGTTTGTGTTTCGCTCCATGCCTTTAATCATATTCTACTGACTTCCGCATACCTTTGATGCCTCTGACTGATACGATGGATTTTATTGCTAAACCTTTTGAGTTTTATGCTATTAGAATCATTTGATTATGGATTTACATGGTTTTTAGTATGTTAATTTGTATTATTTACTGATTTGCATGTATCATAAATGTTATCTCCCTCATGTTTTGATTTGACACAGCATGGGTCGAACCTCCAACCATACCTTTCATCACTATATTTCAGCTTACTCTCAGAATCCTTCAAGTACTCCATCATGTCTTCAATGCAAATACCGAAGGATGTGTCCTTCCCTTGATTCCAGACGTGCAATGCTTTTTCTTCTCATATTCTGATTATTCGATAATTTTTCACTTCAAAGTCGTTCTGATCTTCATTCTCAAGAAATTGTTGCATATGATTCAAATTTTCTTTTGTTCCTAGATACAATTCATTTTTCACTGCCTCAGCTTTATTACACTCATGACGATTTTCTATTTGGATCATATCAATTTCGAGATTTGCTTGCTTATTTTATTTATACTTTGTTTTATTCGACAGTAACGCGTCGACATTAGTAACCCAAATCCTCCTTCCTTTTATTTCCATCCATATATGACCCACTTTTTTATTCTTGTATTACCTTTTCGAGATAAATACTAGTCTCAACACTAGTCAATATTTGTTCGAACCATCTCATATCATGTTCAGAGATTTTTTCATCCAATACTCGTAAACAAATTTTTGCAACGTGAATATCCATTTTATTTATTCGACGACGACACGTTCGTCTCGCTCACACTCAACGTGACACTGACTCCATTCTCGGTATGCATCTAGCTTAAATAAATTGATCACATGCTGATTTTCGCATGTACATTCATTCATTCATCATATGTAATGGAAACAATAACGTAGATGTGTCAGGTCAAACTATTATACCATTCTATCCCTAAATATATTTAATACATATAAATTATGCACCCGTAAAACATACATATCAAAAACTCTACCCACCAATCCATAATGGTCTCCATAATGGAAGCCTCTGATTGGACCGCATTAAAGAGCAACAAAATAACGTAAAAAATGCCTGTGAGTCAGGGTTTTATGATAATCATGAAACTCTCTGAAATTCACGCAAAATAGGTTACAGTTCAAGTTAGGAACAACAGCGCTCTATGGTAAAATGTGCTCTTATTAAACAGTTCATTCCAGTGGTTCTTACCTATGGTTCCTCCCTGGTAATCTAATTTGGTCGCAGAGCATACTTTCACTTTAAGAGTTCAAACACTCCATTAGCGCCACCACATCTCCTACTCGACACCCACTCTAAAGCGTGTGGAGAGTGTTTTGGACAGCAAAGGTAAACACAAATGCACTTGCCATCCTCGGCAAGCAGTCACAACAACATAGAAGTCTCGTTTTAACCGTGGAGCGTATTGGACGTGTTCTATACTGTCTCCTCACTTAACTTCTTCATCTCTGCCTTACCAAATGGACAGTCATTATGATGCAGATACCAACTAAAAAAATTAAAGCATTTCACTCAGCAACTCAACAATTTGTATTGAATAAAGGAAATTACCTTGTCAAAGTCCTTCAGACTCGCACTGCGTACATAGGAGAAGTTTTTTATTTATTTAGTAGACACTGAAGACAGATCAATTTTATCCCTTTAAAAACACATATCATGGCACTCCTGACTGTTTCCTTTTCTCGTGCTATCAATCCTATTTTGTCCGTTCAAAAACTCTATCCTAGAAAATCCCTCTCAGACCCAGATACTGCCTACTCATCTGTTCACTCCATGCGCACATGTTCACTTCATGCACATCTTCATTGAGTGCAGCTCTGCAATTCCTGCGCGGGTGTTCTATGAAAGAGTTTATCTGCTAGTTTTCCCTTTCATCATACCACCTATCTGCTGTTTTATGCTATCAGAGGTATGGTCACGGTGCTATTTCATGTCAACACAGTGCACGATCCGCTGAGTGCACATCCTCAAAGCATATTATCAAAACCTTGATATATGTAATGAGTTGCAGTCCTTTGCCTGTGGGCCTGGCTCTCTCATGCTTGCTCTTCAGTCCGATGCAAATTTTATAAAGCAGCTCTGGCTGTTTGCAATGGGACAATCTCCAGAGAGATCGAGCAATTCAGCCTCTGCTGATGCTGGAAGTTGAAATGGTCGACCTCTCCTACCTGCTGTTAATTACTGAAACTCTCCTACCTGCTGTTAATTGCTCAACCTCACCTACCTGCTATCAATACTAAATCCTCTATGAAAACCTGGTCAAAAAGTGTAACAAATTTTGCTGCCTCCCTCTCATCATCTTCTGTTTCATCACACCCTCTTCATCTACCTCTTGTATTCCCACACAAGCTCAAAAGAAAGCCCCCAAAACTGCACAGTGCGGAAAACACCATCCCACTTGAGTGCAGAAATGTGCTGACGTTTTCAGTGGCAACCTATAGTATAACTCACAAGGTCCTTGCAACTCCCCTACAGATGCAATAGGCTCATCCTGCGTATGTTCACCCTCTGCAGCGGCCACATTTCCTCACTCACTTCCTACCTATTCTGGTACCTCTTCAGCACCAGGATACCCTGTCCTTACTCTACTTAAATCTCTCCTTCAGCAGCTTCTGGGTTGGGTTCTTGTCAGCCTCCATAGCGATTCTTCCGTAGCAGCCAGCTTCTCTATACTCCTGCATTTTTTTTTGCAGCATTTTTTTCCTCTTCATAGCCTTCCACTGCTTCCACTTCCCGTCCCCAAACACTTTTCTTGCTTAAATTCCAGGGTTGTACAGCGAAAGTTGTCTGAATTTAAGCAGTTTTTATCACATTTTTTCCAAACGCAGTTTGCCTCCCTGAAACTCTTCTTCATTCTTTATAGAACCTCCGCTTTTCGGGTTACCTTAGTTACCGCAGAGACCGTCTTTATAGCTTTGGAGGACTGTCAATTTTAATTCCAGTTGGTGTCAAGCAAAAGTCAGTGTCACTTGTTGCTTTTGGAGACGGAGTCTTTGAAACTCAGGCAGTAGACATAGATTCAGCATCGCCACGCTTACTCCGTGCTCACAATCCATGTAAAAATGTGGATATGACAGAATTCTTGTATTATTTTGTTCAGTTTCTTGTATTATTTTGTTCTGAAGAACAATAGAAACCCATTTGTCCGCACTCTTTTAGACGACTTCCTCACTAAAAGTGTTATTTTCCTTTCACTGACCCCTCCAAGCTTTCCAACAAGTGTAGACCCTGCTCCTGGATCTACCTACAACGAAGACCGTTTTCTTTCCCCTCGCTACTTTCACATTTTTGCCATATCTCTATGTCACCTGACCTTGGCAGTGACCATCTTCCTGTTCATCTATTTTCTTGTACCCGTACTCATCCGTGCCTATCCTCTCGCCCTCGTTAAAAGTTCCCCAATGTGCCTGCCTCAAGATTGGATGTATGAGCTGCAGATTTGGCCTCCGCATGTACTGAAAGATCAGATACTGCAACAACAGCCTACAGTTCCTTTGAAACTGTTGTTTTGAAGACTGTAAACAAATATTTTCCACTTAGATCCTCTGCTACCCCTAGACGCCCTGGAAATCCTTGGTTGAATGCAATTTGCAAGCACCTATTTAGTCGTTTCCTAACCCCAGCAAACAAAACTGCTCTTAAAAAGTACAGTACATAAGCAGTTAACACACGTTTGGCAGAAAAGAAGACCTCATGGAATGATTTTGTGGCTGGCATCACCTACCGCACCCCATCTGCCCAGATATGGAAGATCTTTCGATCCGTCCCGAGACGAGCCCCTCCCTCTGCCTATCCTCTCTCCTCCGGTTCTTCTCTTTCATCCACTAAAGCATCAAATGCCCTAGCCTCACACTTTTCTCGTGTTTTTTTTTCTCATGAGCTCATGGGAACCAAGCGCATCACCTAACGCAACCTTGTGGACCCTGACCCAACCTTGTGGAACCAGACTCAGCATTTTTGAGTGATCAACTTTCTTCAGATGCAGACGACACTTTCAATCACCGTTTTTCTCTCTCTGAGCTGCGCTCTGTTCTTCTCAAGCTTTCATCCTACTCTTGTCCCGGTTCTAACCATCTTCATAACCAGTTTTCCTTTCACCTCCCTTGACTCATCACAATGCATGCACTCTTGAACATTTGTAATCTATTTCTTCGTAGTTCCGACATCGCCCAACCTGATCCTCCTTAATCGTCCCGGTTCCTTGACCCGTCAAAAACCCTACCACAGTATCTGCCTACATGCCCTTATCTCTGCTATCCAGTGCTGGAAAGCTCATGGAGAGGCTTGTTGATGCCCGCATCATGCGGTACCTGGAGAGAAATAATACTTTTATCCCAAACCAATTTGGGTTTCGCACGCAATGTGGCTCCGTGGTTGCAATCATCCTCGCTCCCAACGAAGAATTTTTGCAGCATCTTTGATCTCTTTGGGGCCTTTGATCGAACTTCCCTCCAGACAATCCTGTTCAATCTGGCATCACATGCGGTGTCAGGCTATTTCCTTCGGGAATCTCCAGCTTCCTCACTCACCGTTCTTTCTCCGTTTCTGTCTGTTCGAACTCTTTTCAGTCTCATTTTTTTTGTCGTATAGAAAGGTGCCCTCATCTCTCCACTTATCTTCAATATACAACTGTCTGACCTCCTTTCCCACAACCTCTTCTTATGCTGACGACAGACATAATTATATTTGTCACTACTGATTTGGCTTCTTCTGCCCAGGCACTGCTACAGGCTGCTATAGAAAACTTTGTTCTTTGGGCTCACCGCAGGGGTCTACATGTCAACCCTCAAAAGTCGTGTACTTCGTTTTTTTACCCGTAAGCGCTTGGTTCCCACTTCCCCACCCTTTCACATCTCTAGTGTACCAATACGATAATTCCAGCTTCATTAGCTATTTGACATAATATTTTACTTTCCTCGTTTAAATTGGCGTCCATACATTGATTTTCTACCGACTCCGTTTCCAAGAGTGTCACAACATAATGCGAGTGCTTGCCGGATCACGTTTTGGGGACACCTGTCACAGACTTCTGCTCTTTTATCTACCTTGTATCAGAGGGGCTGCTTCTTTACTTCGCTGCCTTTCCCTTTATTCCTGCTCGAAATAAAGTGATACACTCAATTGATGTTCGCCTTCTCATTGACACTTGGCGCTCTACTTTTTAAGCCTGTCTACACGGTAGAGCAAGACTATTACCCTCTGGTCTCCACCGTGATGAACGCTGCTGCCGGTTTCTTCTGTAACTCCCTCTTCGTCCTGCTGATCATCCTATCCATGATTTTCTATAGCGCGATCATTTCCTCAACTTAATCTCCTTCTAATGCCCTCATCACCGTTCGCCCCTCTATACAGAGCATGTCGTCGGTTTCTATTTCAAAGCTTCACTCTTCTTCCCGGTCCCCTTCAAGAATTTACTTCGTTCTCTCTCTCTGGTTCCCTTTTCTTTCATTTATCCACACAACTTCCCTCGTTGCTACCATGGGTGCAGTGCAGGGTTGTGCTCAAACACTGTTTGCAGACCTTAGTTCTACTTCCTATCCTGATTTTTTTCTCATCTACACTGATGACTCGGTGATGGGAAAAAATGCAACCTGTTTTGGGGTGGGGGTGATTGTTTCTCACAGTAATTTAAAGTTTTCTTCCCGTCTGCTCGCAGGTCCCACAATACTGGATGTCGAATTCTTTGGGATCCTGCAAGCACTGAATTTTAACTTCCTCACACCAGGCTACCATCCTTGCTATCATTTTCCCAGACAGTCTATCCTCCCTCTTCCTCTAGTCTTCATCAAGACTTTCTTCCTTCAGTTCCCTCGTTCTCACAATTCATAGACCCATTCTTCTATTCCCCGTTCATTTTTGGCAATGATGATACAAATGCAGCATCAAAAGAAGCGATTACCTCAAACCTTCCTATTCATAAGCTACCTTTCTCCTTGACTCAGCTTTGCTCTATCTTTTCTTCTTCAGTCTGGTTTTATTTCAGGTGAGGTGGACTACATGCTGTTTGATGCCTGGGCCTTGCATGGGACACAGTCAAGATTTATTGAGACTCATTTTGCTAAGTTTAGACTAGGTACTGCTCCCTTAAATAAACAACTTCACAAAATCCATCAGATTGACTCTCCAGACTGCCCTCACTGTCATTCAGATGAAACGGTATACTCGTCTTTTTTTGTCTGCCCCACTTCCTTGCTGCCCGGCAATGTCTACTTGTCAAGCAGCGTGCCCAGAGGTGCTTAGCACTCAATCTCACTTTGCTTCTCAGCGGTCATTATGGTGACTCTGATGCGACTCTTCTCATTTTTAAATTTTGGAGGCGTACATTGGTTCCACAGACCGCTTCGACCGACCGTGAAGTCGCTCAATTTACCCCAGCTTTTCTCTGGGCCAATTGATTCCAGTCAAATTGAACGCTCTGGATGAGAAGATGAAGTAATAATTTAACTTACAAGTGAAAACAAGGAACTGGAAAGTTGGTGTTTGCAGATTCATGCAAGGACTTGGGTGTGAATCTTGATGTCAATTTGATTTCATGAGCATGTCCGAATCTCGGTGAATGAGGCTTCTGCCCCCAGCTTTTCTCTGGGCAAATTGATTCCGGTCAAATCGAACGCTCTGGATGAGAAGATGAAGTAATAATTTAACTTACAAGTGAAAACAAGGAACTGGAAAGTTGGTGTTTGCAGATTCATGCAGGGACTTGGGTGTGAATCTTGATGTCAATTTGATTTCATGAGCATGTCCGAATCTCGGTGAATGAGGCTTCTGGTCAGGCTAACAACATGATGCCCAGTGCCGTGAATAGGAGCCCGGGTTTACGACAACATTATTTATTATCACAATATACACATTTTAGATTAGTGTTCGTGTGTTTATAACGTGGTATATTTGTATGTGTAGAGGGCTTTGGAGGGATGGATCGTGTTGTTAGGCTGCAGACGCTGGAGCTGTTTTTTCCAAGGGGTTGGAGATAGAGGTGTGCTCACATTATAAACATGTAGAAAGTGCTCACAATAAAATCAAGTAGAAAGTTCTTTAAGATGTCACAAATTGGAACCTGTGATACCCCATTGCCATTAAGATTTATAACGAGGAATTTTGAAGCAAGCAAATTAAATTAAATTTATCACTGCCCGACTTCTGGCCGCGCGTCTGGCAGAACCGAGGATGACGAGTGGACAGCCGTCTGTCATTCTGTGGCAGAAAGACGCCCGCGTGGACCGAGTGCCACGTCACTACTGACTGTCGTTCTATCGTCCTGGGATGCCAGGCTGGCGAAACAGACCCTTCTATGCCGAGAAGGCCTGTTCTGTCAGGACAGCCAGTTTGAACTGGCCGGCAACGCTGCTGGTTTCTTGAAAAGTTTTTGACAAAAACAGCATAAAAACTGTAAGTAATCTCATATCTTTAAGCAGTGAAGTGTGAATCATATCGGTCGCAGTAGGCCGCTTTCCGGTAAGGCGTGATATTAAAGACCGGGGGACACTCCCTCAGAGGTTGACGAACGGTGGGGCTACTCCCTGATTGGACAATTTCCTTTAACACATTTTACTGTAGCGGCTATCGCTTCGTGGCAGCGAGTCGGAGAATCAGGGGCACCTCTCGATAGACGGACAGTGTAGAGTTGGGCACTGTAGGGTAAACTTCTCGTTCACAACGCACCGTCTCTTTTTGTCAATTGTAATCGCTTACAATTATTAATGCTTATCATTGATTTTGCCTATTGTAATCGCTTACAAGAAATAATGCTTATCATCGATAAAGAGACCGCTGAGTGCCTCTGATATCGCCGATCAAGATAAAAGCAGAGGGGTAGTCGAAGTCATTACTTATGTTTCGTACAGGTGCTCCCATGGATTTTCCAAGTGGATAGTTGTGTTAAAAATTTATTATCAATAAAATATAACTTATGAATTTTTGTTTGCAATATTCTAAATTTAACTCGAATGCCATGCAATGAAATTACAGTTATGCACCATGACTTGCTATGAATTACAATACAATGTTTCCTGTCGTGCATTGAAAATGCGATAAATACTCTG
>SDVV010005599.1:0-19086 GCA_016164225.1 Gammarus roeselii | reverse complement strand
ATTCATCCCTGCTTCAAGATTTTTCTGAAATTAGGTAGTTAACACAATTTCAGAAAAGGAAACTGATAAAATACAGGAGAATCAGTCCGCGAATATATGTCATTTTCCCCAAGCTGGACAGTTCCGAATTATCATCGAATAGGGCATCTGTCGAGCTTTACAACATCCAAATGCATTATAATTAGTGTGGCGATCTCAATTGGTTGTCGCTGTATTTACAACAACCAAAGTTGCGATTAGCCGGCAGACTCAGCAAAGGGTGCCGGGATACAGCGAGGCGAATGTATCTTAACACTGATTGTGTAAGCCTAGAATGTACAGGGAGTTCCTAAAAGCAAAGTAAGGTTATTCTTCACTATAACAATGACTTAACAAATGCCAGCTAAACTTAGCCATACTCGAATATAGGATAGTAGTTTCACCAAATCATTCCTAACCCTATTTTCTATAACTACAGCACAAATATGTACAATATACGAGTAACAGTACACTATGTGAACTGGCTATATGCTTCACACCAACATGGGCATAACACTAGCCCAAAATACGTGTAACGGTACACTATGTGAACTGGCTATATGCTTCACACCAACATGGGCATAACACTAGCCTAATTTTAACATAGTCCAAGAAACGTCGGAAATTAAAAACGTAGATCGAGCCTCCTAGGCATCAGCACGCCCGTCTCCAATGTGTTTAACGGAACCAAGTTAGAAGTGACCGACAGATTAAGCAAGAAGTGCACTGTTGGGGCTTCAAATGTATGAACTTATTACACCAGAGGACTCATCTCCACCGAAACTCAAGCTTACGCACGCTACTCCATAGCACACGGAAGCGAATAAATACTATAATGGTACCTTTACCCTGGATGTTTTAATTTTTAACGTGACGTAGTTTCCTGACAGGTCAAGTGCTATAGACACCCAAAATACGGTATTTTTAACGTTTCGTTTTTGAAACCTCTGCCCAGAGATTATATGTTTTCAAGAATGTATATACATAATAGCGGTTTCCTCCCAACCTGCGAGAAATAGACATGCGTACATACACTGTTAAAGCCGTACAACCGCCAGATAGGACGTAAAGACCCTATTTCTGCCGTCTATAGTACATCCCCGTCCGAAAATAGATAGAACAATCCGCGATATAAGCGATCATTCAATAATAAATAACCGGAGTATAGTCTAGTCTACAACGTAAAACAGTGTTGCATAACTGATTTTACTATGAAAAGCAGCCGTCCCGATCTGAATGTTGATCGTTTGCCATCCCATGTATTTGCTATTTTTCAACCCCGCGTGTCAGTGGTTTTCCCAACGCTTTGTAGTCGTAATTATTTTGTCAAAATATGTTTTCTCTGTATGATTCACTGATGATACTATTGTAAATAATATTTCGCTCCATGTAATACAAACCGGCGGCCCCTAGAGATGAGCTACGACGAATTCAAATTGAACTCTTGTTTTCGTTAATTCAAATAACGTAGTTGATAATGAAGTGTTATGTCTTATGTTTGAGAATTAAAAAAAAATCTAATTGAAAACCCATTGCCAGACGATGGAAATAAATGATTTGATGATTTGGAGACGGGTGAGTTGATAGGGTCACGAAACGCTACCGTTCAGCGACAACAGTTCATCGCAGACACGCTTAGGTTAAGAGCTCATGGCAGCAACCTCCGAACACGGTACGGTTAGACAGAACATTAAGACTAATCCTTCAGCCGAGGTAGATTAAAGAACTATAGCGCAGTCATTACAAAGAGCGGTGACAGACGACAATAGTTGGTTGTGTATTCACACTGGTGTTTATTAAGTTAGAAATAATGATAACGATAGTTGATTGTAAATGAACCATTTCGGTAAGGATTGGCAATAATTGAACGGTGTTAACAAAAGATCTACCTATTAGACGTATTTGAAGAAAGACGATGACAGTAATAACGTTGATTGATTTGATGAAGGGGGTTCGACGTGAGTTGTTAAGTTTAAGTCATGATATAGCAAGATTAAAGCAGGTAGATCGCGTCAGAGCCAGCCACAAGTTCACCAGTTCAACTCTAGAAGTGCCCGGTCCCAAGTATTTGGTTAGATGGATGTGTTATATTAGGCATCCTGGAACTCATCCTAAATTTTAATTTTAGATGAAGTACAATAATTTGAGTTTCATTGGGCTGTTCCTCAACATCGAATTAACATCAGTTTAACGATGAACGTTGTTTAAGGGCAACAAATCAAACGCATTTTTTTTGGTCTTGAAATTCTACAAGGTAAGACGCTACATGTGAAATAATTCTGAAAATCTGACGCCCCGTTACGGAGGTGACAACAAATTTTAATTTGTCAAAAGCAATTTCGAAATTAGTTTGTTCAATTGCAGTCAAATACTGCATCTCTATGTCGCATATATTTACATGTATCAATTTAAAACGCAGTTCTAAAAAAAATTAAGTGATACTGGTCCTTTAATTGAGTAGTCGTGTAACACAAACAGCAAGTCCAACAGATGGGAGTTGAACAGTCATCGTTGTACCCATCAGACCAGGGATGGTGTTCGGAAGAACGTAACAAGTTATCAGTATTTGTCTTACAATTCACATAAAGCGCTAAAATAACAAAACTTTACATACCTTAACACTACATAGAACCGTTCATATATTAATCGTAAAATCGTACATCTTTTTCATCTTAAAATAAAAAAAAACATAGGCATGATACTTTGACAAGGGCTTCGTATTTATCAGGAAAGTTGGGCGAGGACAGTAGCCAGAAAAAATTATTAATAGCAGAAAACAGACAAATCTGAGTTCACTCATGACCACAACGAGCACGTGCATGACTAACGACAACTCTCACTAATTGACCACAAAGTGGTCATTAGAATAACAGAAATTGAATGGAAATTAATAAAGATTATGATACACAACGATTGAATAAAAATAAATAGAGAAATTAATAATGAAAAAACGCAGTCCTTTCTAGGTGCGTGTTCATCAGACATCCACTTGCGAGCGCTAGATTAGATTAGAGTTCCAAGGCTATCGAGTGTACTGGATGACGAACGCTAACACGAACTAGAGATCGATCTTGACAGATTCAACGACGAAGTGATGCGTAATTGATTATTGTTAGGGTATAGCTTAGAGCCAACGTCATCATGACAGGTTAAATACGTTCAGTACCCACCCAGCATATTTTTTCTGCAGAAAATTACCTTGCGAAGAGTACATTCGTTTTCCAGTTATCTGGAAGTATAGGACAGTTGAGTTATTGATATCGTTGACCAGGAACTTCATCAGAGAAAGGTTCCACAGACGAAATGGAGTAGCTGTTCAGCAGTTTCATTGAGTAGTTGCAGACACCGTTTCAGAAGATTTAAAAAAGAGCAAATTTCATAATTTAGTTAGGTGCCTATTAACCATACGTATCAGGTAAAACACGTTAAATTAAAGATTGGGCAAAAGTATACCAGTTAACGAGGTAAATACACAAACTGTGCGGTAAAACTAGATCTATCTTTCTACAAGATTTCGACGTTTGGTTCACGCACTGCATCTTTTGACTTCTGTGACACTGCAAGATATCACCCCTGAAATAATGCAGCTTTATATCAATAAATTGGCCATTATATGAGAATAGGGAGGCTAAGCAGCACATGACATGGAATAATAATCGCATTTATGTAATGAGAAAAAGAAGTTTACGTTAATGAATATTACAGAGAAGACTTACTCGTTAACACTGAAGTAATACACGCTATCAAGATTAAAAGCACGTTCGACGATGATGCTACGCCGCCTAACATCAAGATTAGTAGTATTATAATTAGTCATAAGAGCAATAAATAGCTCAAAATGATGAAGTCAGATGCAGTGGTCTACTTCTTAGTTCAGTCAATCAGATCTCTCTCTTTCATGAACACCGATTAAGATTATGTTCTCATGTTTACAAGACGGACGCAAAAAGTCTTAGTATCTACAGTACACTGGCGGCAGCAGTGAAGGGCTCTTCACTGCATTGCATGCCATTCAGGACAGACTTCGAGGAGTAGAATAGAGATGACAGCGACAAGGATACCTAACGCACTGGAGTCAGCGTCTTTCTTGCGCCGAACGTTAAACCAAGAACTCTTGCTGCATCAAGCTATAGTCCAATTTTACGGTAGAGTGATTGGATTTACCATTGCGTAAAGTCAATGTCCTTTACGCTGCGAATGTCGAAGGTATGCTCGTATGAGACAGGAGGTACACTAAAGGGAGTATCTGTGATCCTAAATGGGACGATGAGAGGCATTTTTACGATGCTGTTTAGATGTGTATAGGACACTGAAGTGTCAATTCATATGACGAGTTGACGACGCCCTCCTAAGGATTTCTAGATAGGAAACACTAGACGTTCATCTAAATTCGCACCAAATACCTGTAGGTAGCTTCTAAACAATCGCATTTTTAGCATTATTACATAATTCTAATGTTGTTCATCTGAATTATAGAACTTAAATTAACCGGCGCATCATGATTTCTGCTATTTCCATGCCTCATAAAGGACGCCAAGTTTGTTTTACAACACTGACGCACTAATGCAGCCTACACACACAGCACTCCAATTTTATCTATGGGAGCGCTGCCAAACATCCTCTAGACTACATCAATCTGCGTCACCTAATGTCGTCCGTGCCAAAGGGCGCCTAGCAGTGGTATAGTTCAAACGCGTGAGTGCTCGTCTAGCACGGTCTAGACCAACGAGCGGTCGTCTAGCATGATCCACACCAATGAGCGGTCGTCTAGCATGATTCAGACAGTTGAGCGGCTGCCTGGCATGGTCGTCGTGAACGCCCTCACACGAGGAGCGAGTAGAGCGTCCGAGGCGTTTTGCTGCGTCAGTAGCAGCGTCTCGTACACTGACACTTCCTGACCACTTCGATCTCCTTAGTGTACGATGTTCCATCGTTACAGATGAGACGGACTTTTCGTAGCTTGGTGCGCCTCGGCTTGCAGCAGTCCTCGTTGCAGGTGCCGCTGCAGATGGCGTTCTTGATAGGCTTGCGCGAGCGGCAGCTGTGCTCAACGTAGTATTCCGTAAATTGCTCCTTGCGACACGACGGGCCTGCGGTCTGAGCAGTGCGACGCTCAAGCGCAGCCGTGCGGCCTCCTGTGCCCCCGCCACCGCCTAGCAGAGACGAGGGGGTGGTGGCGGCGGCTAGGTAGGAAGAATTAAAGACGTCAGAAATAGTTACTGATTCAACTTGTACCGCAATTAAATATCCGTTTTACTGATACTTGTTGTCCAGACGTTGAAATTCAGACAGCGGTTATAGTGTTATGACGTAAGTTCTGTGATAACATTACCCAGGTAATATGAAACCTGTTGTTAAGTAATAGATGTTTATTTTGCAATGAAATATCACAATCATTTGAATTGCGTTTTAGTGCCGATGAAGTTTTTATTTCCGCTGAAGGACATTTCAAAATAGCAATTGAAGAATAACAGCAACAATATGAGCACTTCTAGTCACAACAGAATAACTTCGTATCATAACAGGGCATTTCATAAATGAACAAACCATCCAAAAACCTCAGCTCCAGCAACTCACCCTGATCGCAAAACTTGCCGGTCCAGCCCCTACGGCAGCGGCACTTGTACTGGTCGGGCTTCTTCTTCTTTGGCTTGCAGCGGCCCCGCTTGCACTGGTGATTCTCGCAAGGGTCGATTGGGCTCTTCTTCTGCTCGCCCTGTACGGTGCTGCTGACGCTGCTGCTACTGCCATCACGAGCAGGAGGGTGTACCTGCATCTGGAAAAAAATAAGAGTTCTAAGATGTTTGCAAGTAAACTCAAATGAGTTTTCTTCAATTACCACAAATAGTTCTCCACTTGCTAACAAATGGATCAATTTCAATGCACAAAAAATAAATATATATCATTGTCACACACATGTAAATGGTAAAATTGAATAAAAATAAATAACAAGATATCAGTTTCAGTTGTTACTTGTAGAGGGGGTCAGAATTATCAATTAACCAACTTATCGTCTTAAGAGCCCTACCTGCGTATCCTTGTGTTGATGCGGTGTCGTGATGTTGTCGTGGCTGGCCCCGTGCTGCAGCGTCACGAGGGACGACACACCCCCGCCAGGAGGCTGGGGCACTCTGTAAGCTCCCTGATCTCTCACCTCTTCCTCGCCACCGCAACCGGGGGTAATCTGATGCTGCTTGCCCACGCTGAGATCGGCCAGACGACCCCCGATGTATACGCGTTCCATGCAACCTATAAACAAGATGCTCAACATTGGAAATTTGAAGCATGTTAGATTGTAGACGAGGTTGCTAGTGCACTCGAGTCGAGGTCCACCTGGTACCGAACATCCTGAAGTAGATCAGATTAGAGGGACAAAGCTTTGTAGTGCACTGCAGTCAATGTCCTTCAGAAACCGAACGTCTTTAAGGACATTAACGATAGTTCGAAGAGATAAATAAAATCATACAACTCTCATACTAACTGAAAAACATATAGTGTAATTATGATTAATGAATACAAAATTGCGTGAGTACAGAGTTGAGTGTTTCCGTCCTCACCTCTGAAACTGTCGGTGTCCCGAAGGTGCCAGTTCTTGACCGCGTCCCTGGCCACCTCCCTCGGTAGCCCTCCCAGGTAAAGGGGAGAGTCTGTCTCCAAGTACTCGTTGGAGCCGTCGTTAACGATGGACCGCGGCCGCCCGCCGTCCACCTTCAGGGTGAAGTTCTGCTTGTGAGTGAGCAGCTCTACTCGGTGCCAACGTCCGTCGCTCACCACTTCGTAACTGGAGAGTGAAGAGCACGTGAGGGCGGATGTATTTTGGAGACAAACTTTCAATCAACTCGTTCAACTTGAATTGAAGGAAAATCACAACGATTGGATTCGCGTTATGAGCGCTCTGGGGCTTAAGTTCTTTACAGTCGAAATAATAAAGCGATAGCAAATGAAAAGGTTTAACGTACTAGGTAAAAAAACGGCAAGATGAGCGGGAGGAGGAGGGGCTCATGCCTCTTATAACCATATTGGTAGGGTTGCTGGATATGCGTGGTTGTAGTACGAATGAAGCAAAGAGGAGAGAAATTGGTGATATGTTTGTGAGGAAAAAGTTTGACGTATTGGCGTTGAGCGAGACGCAGTTGAAAGGTACGGGCGAGTGTGAGTTTGGCGTGGTAAGTGGAAAAAAGTCTGGCGTAGAGGAAGGTTGGGTATGAGAGGGTGTGGTGTTGATTTTGAGTGATCGGTTGGTTAGTAGCGTTAACGAGTGGAAAGATACGTCCTCAAGATTGATGTGGGTGAAAGTTAAGTTAGGTTTAGCTAGATGGGCGTTTGTGAGTGCTTATAGACCTGGTAGCGAGAGAAGTGAGGAGGAGAGGAAGCCATTTTGGACCTGACCGGGGTAAGTGTATTCAGAGTCTTGAAGGCCAATACAATGTGGTTGTACAGGGTGACCTAAATGCGAGAGTAGGGGATGAAGTGGTAGAGAATGTGGTAGTGAGGTATGGCGTTTTCGGTAGAAATGACAGTTGAGGAACCTGATAGGTTAGGTTCTTGCAAGGAGCAGGAGCTGTTGGTTGGAAACAGCTTACTCAAGAAGAGAGATATCCACAAAAACACATGGGTAAGGATGGCCCGTGGTGCAGTGGTGGAGAGAACGCTGATGGATTTTGTGCTCTGATTTAAACTAGAGTAGTGGGAAAGCTGTTGGATGTGTTTGTGTTGAGAGGGGAGGGTAAAGGAATTCTTGACCAACTACTGGAAAAAATATTAGGAATGAAGCAAAGGTGGAAGGGGAACAAAAGAGCGGAAGGAGGGAGAGAGGTAATGAAGGTGAGTGAACTGAATTTGGAAAGCAGAACCGAGGAGTTCCAGCAGCCGTTGAGTGAGGAATATGTCAGCGCGAGAGGGCAGGATCTGAGAAAGAATGGAAAACATTCAGAGTTGCGTTGTTAAGATGTGCAAAAAATGTGTCCGGTGTGCGTCGTGTGTGCGGGTGCAGAAAGAAGGGCTGCGAATGGTGGAACGATGAAGTCAAACTTGCAGTGGCGCAGACCATCGAGGAGTAGTTGCAAGCGAAGTCAGTGGTGGCCTATGACAACTACATAGAGAACAGAAGAAAAAAAGGTGAAGCGAGTGGTGGAGAGGGCCAAGGAGGCTGACGCCAGGTGGGGCAGCCGGTTCTACCAGAATTTTGAGAACAAGAAGATGCACTGGAAAGAAGTGAAGCACGCGGGAAAGGGGGAGACCGGAAAGGAGGAAGTGGTTAAAAATGAAAACGGCCGGTTGTTGAAGGAAAGTGGTGATGCACGAGAGGTGGGCCGAGGATTTTGAGGAGTTGATGAACGTTAAGGGTATTAGAGAGGCTGGCATTGTTGCTGTGGATGATGGGGCATGGATGCCGGAGTTGGGAGAGAGACTTGTGGTGGACATTACAAGGGAAGAAGTGCGGGAGGCGGTAGAGGTGATAATGCAAGGAAGGCGACTGAGTGAAAGGATGTTTTCTGGGAAAGGAAGAGAAAGGATATGTTCTGGGCCTTCATGAACCAGGAGAAGGCCTACGCGAGAAAATGGCTATGGAGGTATGGAGGGTGGTGCGTCTGTATGGAGTGGGCGAAAATATTTTGAAAGCTGTGCAGAGTTTTTATGTTGGCAGCAGAGCATGTGTCAGTGTGGGGAGCGAGGCGAGTGATTGGTTCACAGTGAAAGTGGGACTGAGACAAGGCTGCGTGACTTCTCCCTGCCTGTCCAACCTCTATATGTATGGAGTGGTCAGGGAGGTGAACGCGAGTGTGCTGGGTTGTGGTTTGGAACTGTTGGAAGCGAATGGGCGGAGTTGGCAGTTGAGCCAGTTGCTATTTGCTGATGATACGGCTCTGGTTGCGGATTCAGAGGAGAAGCTTTGTAGGCTAGTGTCTGAGTTTGGTAGAGTGTGTGAGAGGAGTAAGCTTCGAGTGAACGTGGGTAAGAGTAAAGTACGGCTGTCGATGCGAGCAAAATTAGTGTCACCCTAAATGGTGAGCTCGTGGAGGAAGTTCAGTGTTTTAAGTATCTGGGCTCCCATGTGGAGATAACTGAACTAGTGGAAACTAAATTGAAGGCGCGAGTGAAGGAGGGGTGTAAAGTGTTGGGTGCACTAAAGAGTGTAATGAGCTGTAGGACGTTGGGGATGGAAGCAAAGAGAGGGCTGTATGAGGGTGTTGTTGTCCCAACTGTGCTCTACGGAGCTGAGACTTGGGGGGTGAGAGCAGAGGAGAAAAGAAGGTTGAATGTTTTCGAGATGAAATGATTGAGGAGCATGGCTGGAGTAACGCTGAGAGACCGGATCACCAACGATGTGGTTCGAATCAGAACCGGGATGGTGAAGAAGTTGTAGGACAGAGTGGATTCGCGTGTTCTGAGATGGTTCGGGCACATGGAGAGGATGGATGAAGGGAGATTGGTGAAAAGGGTGATGAATGCGGAGGCGAGTGGTCGCAGGCCTAGAGGTCGACTGAAATTTGGGTGGATGGATGGTGTGGAGCAGGCGTTAGGAAGGAGAGACATGAATGTGGAGGTGGCGAGAGAGCATGCAATGAACAGGCGTGAGTGGGAAAATGGTTGATTGTTACGCTCCTCTGATGTGCTTTCCCGCCCTTGTAATCCCGTTGTCAGGATGGTCGTGGGTGGGAGGGGGGCATTATGACGCGGCAGGGGTAAACCAGTGAAAACTGTCGGGTCCTGCTGCTGACGACGGATCCTCGGACGGCACTCGTGACCCAGAGTGTATATTGAGGGGGTACCAGCCGGACCCTTAAGCACAAAAGGGCTAAGTTGTGTGAGTGTGAGCGTATGAGGGTGTGAGGTGCGCCTTTCTGGGGGATGCGACCTAGTGTCTGTATCTGTAAAATTATGAAATAAAAAAGAGCGACATTCAGACTTTCAACATAAATTAGGCCTGTCATTGAAAAAAAAAAAACATAGAATACAATAAAAATGGGCTGACAAATGCTATTGGAGTGCAATAGAGAAAAATTGTGTCTAATGGATGAATGGTAGCAATGTAGGTTCACTCGATTGACAAGGGCAGTTCTTCCATGGCCTCTTGGCCGCATGCCCAACATTAACTTTCATCTCTTATATGCTACAGGATTGCTCATCATAACGTCCTACCTGAACATGTTGGAGATGGGATGGTTTCCCACGTCATAGGACACCCTGACGCGGCCTCTGAACAGCTCCACTGCCAGGTGAGCGCTGTCACCAACGTACAGGATGATACCGTCCTCCTCTGTGGTCCGGAAGTGGAGGGTCACGTTCGAGGATGGCTTCGTTTTGAGAGCATCAAGCGAGAGGAACGAGTTCTCAAGGCTGAAGCGAACTCGCGTCAGATACTCGCAGTGCTTGCCCGAGAAGCCCGGTGAGCACTTGCAGACGTAGTCCTGCGAGTTGGGCGGCACGAAGCAGATACCATTTTGGCAGTCGTTTTGTTGGCACGGGGATGTCTGCTGAAACACCGCAGGTCCCGCTTCGCAGAACTTGCCGGAGAAGTCGCCTACGCACTTGCACGTATATTCATTGGCGCCGTCGATGCAAGTCGCCCCGTTCTGATAGGGCGGGGGAGTTATGCGATGAAAAAATGACTAATTGACAAAGATATTTGACTACAGTGAATGGAGTAACTGACGCTGCGAGTTAACTCCAATCAAAATTGGACATAAACGTGAAAACTATTCATATAAGAGGTGGCAGCGAGTAGTATGGAGATGAAACGAATAGGGTTTAGTTGAAAAAGAGTTACAACGCCACCCAACATACTATTCACAAAATAGCTTACTTAAGGCAAGGCACTACGGCCATACACCATCAGAATTTTTTTTTCAGAAAGAAATTATTAGAAGAACGGTCACAATACCACAAAGGCCTGATGTACTGGACATTCGATATGAACAGCGCATGCGTACCTGGCAGAGGTTGTTCTCGCAGTCGTTGATGTCGACAGTGCAGTTGTCACCCGAGAAGCCCAGCGGGCACTGGCACTCGTAGTGTGTGAAGTGGTCCACGCAACTACCACCGTTCTTGCAAGGGTCGAACTCGCGACTGCAGAAGTCGATCTTCTTCTCGCAGTACTCACCTGAAAAAATAATTGCATTAAATATTGTAATAGTTCACAGTTAATAAATAAAAGAAATGTAGAATTAAATTAAATTAGAGCGACAGATATTTTATAACAATGAAATAGCCCAGAGGGAAGTTACATAGACCATCTAGAAGATCAAAGCCACATGTAGTTCATTAGCAAGAGCTCTTACCACTCCAAACCTGATCGAGATTTGATATAATATAAAAGTGAGCGGATGAGATTGTTTTTGATACTTATTAGATACTCATTAGAATTGAAGGCGTGAGTGAAGGAGGGGTGTAAAGTGTTGGGTTCACTAAAGAGTGTAATGAGTGGTAGGACGTTGGGAATGGAAGCAAAGAGAGGGCTGTATGAGGGTGTTGTTGTCTCAACTGTGCTCTACGGAGCTGAGACTTGGGGAGGGGGGGGGGTGAGAGCAGAGGAGAGAAGAAGGTTGAATGTTTTCGAGATGAAATGTTTGAGGAGCATGGCTGGAGTAACGCTGAGAGTCCGGATCACCAACGACGTGGTTCGAATCAGAACAGGGATGGTGAAGAAGTTAGAGGACAGAGTGGATTCGCGTGTTCTGAGATGGTTCGGGCACATGGAGAGGATGGATGAAGGGAGATCGGTGAAAAGGGTGATGAATGTAGAGGCGAGTGGTCGCAGGCCTAGAGGTAGATCGAAGTTAGGGTGGATGGATGGTGTGAAGCAGGCGTTAGGAAGGAGAGACATGAATGTGGAGGTGGCGAGAGAGCGTGCAATGAACAGGCGTGAGTGGAGAATGGTTGTCAATGGTTGATTTTGACGCTGCTCTGATGTGCTTTACCGCTCTTGGCATCCCGCTATCGGGATGGACGTAGGTGGGGGGAGGGGCGGCCATTATGATGCGGCGGGGGTAAACCAGTGAAAACTGTCGGGCCCTGCAGCTGACGACTGATCCTTGGACTGCACTCGTGACCCAGAGTGTATGTTGCGGGTGTACCGGCCGGACCCTTGAGCACAAAAGGGCTAAGTTGTGTGAGTGTGACCGTATGAGAGTGTCAGGTGCGCTTTGCCGTCGGCCACCCACCTTTCTGGGGGATGCGGCCTAGTGTCTGTATCTGATTATATTACAGGAACACCGTGGCTTTAAAGAAGGTTGATGGTGAGCAGATCAGATTTTGATGCGATAAGACAAGTCTGTGAGAAGTACTTTGCAAAGAAAAATAATGTATTCTGGGCCATCATGGATAAGGAAAAGGCCTACGATTGCGCCGACGTGGAAGAATAGTACGGGTTGTTGAGTTTGTAAGGAGTATGCAAAGGTTGTTAAGAGCGGTCCAGAGTTTAAATGCTGGCAGATGAGCATGCATCAGAGTAGGGAGCAAGGTAAATGCTTCATTCCCAATGATCGTGGAAAAAAAATAGCATTTGTCTCCCTGGCTGTTCAATTTCTACATGCATGGAGTGGTCAGGGAGGTGAACGCGAAGGTATCGATTCCTTGTTTTGAGTTGTTAGGAGCAAATGGGCGACGTTGGTAGCAGAGTCAGTTGCTGTGTGCGGATTCGGAGAAGTTGTTTAGGTTAAAGTCGTAGTTCGGTAGAGTGTGTAAGACGAGGAAGCTGTGGGTTGATGTGCGAACAAGTAAAGTAATGAATGAGATGCTCGAGTAATGACAATGCGAGCGGAATCAGGGTCCGCCTAAATAGAGTTATTGATGGTATTCAATGCTTCAAGTACTTGGGCTCTCATGTGAAGAAATGATGTGAAATCTAGAGTGAAAGAAGGATGTACTGTGTACTGAAGTGTGAAATGTGCTAAAGGACATTGAGTTTAGTATCGAAGAGAGGGTTACGGTTGTATGATGGGGGTAGTTGTCCTAATTGTGCTCTACGGTGCTGAGACGTGATGGGCAAGAGCGAAAGAGAGAAAATTCAATTGGATGCTTTCGAAATTAAATGTTTAAGAGGGATGGCCAGAGTGACTTGGAGGGTTGAACCAATAATGACGTAGTTCGAATTAGAACGGGGATGGTGAGGAAGTTGGACAACAGGATAAATTCACATGTTAGGAGGTGGTTTAGCACATGGTGAGGATGGATGGAAAAATATTGGTAAAAAAGAGGTTAGAAGCAAAGGTTAGAACACCAATGATTGGATGGGAGGATGGATGGATGACGTGAAGCAGGCTTTAGCGAAGAGGGGCATCAGTGTAGAGGTAGCGAAAGAGCGTGTAATGAATAGACTTGAGAGGAGATCATGATTGTGAATGGATGAGTTTTGACAGCTCTGATGCCCTTTCCCGCCCTATCATCTTGTTGAGAAACGGGATGCACGAGGGCGGGGAAGGCCCGGCAGTCATGTTAACGGTGTCGAGCCCTGCTGCTGACACTGATCTCGGACCTAACTCCTGACCCGAAGGGCGTGCATCGGGGCTCTGGTCAGTCCCTTTAGCGCGAAGATTAGATTAGATTAGAGTGACGAGGCTTTCTAGCGCGCTGGAGCCATCACCCTTCAGGCGCCGAATGTCAAATTAGCAAACAGTGCTGCATCAAGTTAGTCATTGTTTTTCTTCTTTCAATGTTCCAGTTAGGTTAACTACTGCGCAAAGTCAAAGTACATTACGCGGCTAACGTCTATGGTATGTACGGGTGCCACAGGAGGTGCAAGAACTCCTAAGGTGCTGAGGCCATATGGTCCCAGCACTCCCCGGATGGCAGTAAGGAGGAATAACACAAGCCCCAAGGATCCGCAGTAGTCCTTAAGGTGCCGGGCTACGCGCTCCAACACCTGCTGAGGGACAAGATGAAGGCGAGAGAGAAAACGGGGATCCCATGCATGAGATCTACACTAGGTGTAGGGAGTTTCACGCATGAGAAAAGCAAGAATGGTAAGAAGAAGAAGGTATATTTGTAGAAAAAGGTTGCATGAAAGAAAGAACGCAACTTGGCTGTTATTTGTCACCCGAAAGGAGAGTAGTTAGAACCGGTATGTGTAGATTTGAGTGTGCGTGTCTGTCTGTGTGTGCGTGCGTGTGTATGTTTGTTTGAATGGTTGTGTGCAACGACTATTAGGAGAGTTGTTAAGAAAGAGTTTGAGACAAGTTTAAGGAAATTTGAACTAAACATAACATGCAAATGAAGTAAATAAAAGTTAAGCAAATCAGGATGAGGGAGAAAAAGAGATAGTGAAGGGTTTATCGAGAAGAACTTCGTTCTGATATGTGTACGAGCGAGTCTAGACGTTGGCCATTCCTAACGAAGGATTCGGACTTGCGACTGTCTGTATCTATTCAGAAAATATTTCTACACTGAGTCCACTATCTACAAATCTTCCTCCTCTAATATTAGCAGACAAAAGAATAGCTACGATGAATTTGACCTAACATATTCCCCCTCGCTGTCACTGACCTGTGTAGCCGGGGGGACAGTCGCACCTGTACCGCATCACAAGGTCCATGCATTTGCCGTCGTTCTCGCACTTGTGCCCCACACAGTCATCGATGTTCTCCTCGCACCGGATGCCTTTGAACCCTGGCGGGCAGTGGCAGCTGCGGGCACGACAGTTAACTGTACAGTACACACTCGTAAACATTTCTAGCAGGATCTAGGTGGAACACCTACTATACATTGTGAAACGATATGCTGTATCACTAACTTGTATGGGGAAAGTATAGTCTAAAATCAATACGAGTATTCAGGTCGAAGACATCGCACCGGTGATGAACACAGCTTGGACAAAGGAAATCACACGTCTTCATTGATTGGAGGTCGATGTCTTGCAAATTTTTTCACTCATTACAATTTTATTTATGTCGATCATACATTATAGTTTACTCATGTGGTCTGTTTATGGTAAATCCACACATGAATGCCAACTGCAAAAGGTCGCCTTTATAAATACAATACCTTATATCCATTGACAAACTTTTTAAATATCAAACATAACCCTTGAAAGGTCTCGAGTTTTCTGCATACAATGACCTCTTATTTACATCTATCGGCTCGTCACCTCACCACTAGGGCACAGAACGGTGACAAAAAACGGGAACACCGCCCAGTTGCAAGTCGCTCACCTAAAGCGGCCTGTTTCGACCACCTTGCAGGTGCCCAGGTTCTCGCAGGGATTGCCGTAGCAAGCATCTATCTTGTACTGGCAGTTGGGGCCGTAGAAAGCAGGAGCGCAGGCACACTCATAGCTTCGATTGGCCAGACTGTGGCAGCTGCCACCGTTCTCGCAGGGCTGAGTGTAGCACAGGTCGCACTTGGCCAGCACCTGACGGACCATGCCATAACAGGAGGATATACATCAAGGGAAGAAAATTAATAGATTAGATTAGAGTGTCAAGGCTTTCTAGTGCACTGGAGTCGATGTCTTTCTGGCACCGAACAAGAAAATCAATAGAATGTAAGCAATGGCGCCCTCTTTACAGCATTTAGAAAAGAGAGCTGGGACAAGATAAATTGTCGGGAAATCATCTGTATTAAAAGACGGAACGAACCAAGTAACGAGTTCGAACCACTTTCCCAACTTACTAGAAAACCACTCTACAGGAATTGAGGGTCTTGCATGAATCGCAACAGATACACGAGTCAGCCGTAGAGTTCATTTCAGAATCAACATAAATTCGCTGATGAAATTGCAGATGCAAGCTGAAACAGTCAGAGAACTGAGATCAAATCAAAGATAGAACCTCGCAGCGGCTTGCCGACCAACCTCATGAGGCAGTCTCAAAACTGAGACCAGCCTCATGAGGCAGCCGCAAAACTGAGACCAACCTCATGAGGCAGCCGCAAAACTGAGACCAACCTCATGAGGCAGTCTCAAAACTGACACGATCACTATTGCATTGGGCACCCATTGGCAATCCTGACTGGGTAGCCAAAAATTCACTTTAGTTGACCTCACGAGAGCTCGTAATTCACTTCAGTGGACACTCGTCACCTCAGTGGACACTCGTCACTTCAGTGGACACTCGTCACCTCACTGGACACTCGTCACTTCAGTGGACACTCGTCACCTCACTGGACACTCGTCACTTCAGTGGACACTCGTCACTTGAGTGGACACTCGTCACTTGAGTGGACACTCGTCACTTGAGTGGACACTCGTCACTTGAGTGGACACTCGTCACTTGAGTGGACACTCGTCACTTCAGTGGACACTCGTCACCTCACTGGACACTCGTCACCTCACTGGACACTCGTCACCTCACGGGACACTCGTCACCTCACTGGACACTCGTCACTTCACTGGACACTCGTCACTTCAGTGGACACTCGTCACCTCACTGGACACTCGTCACTTCAGTGGACACTCGTCACCTCACTGGACACTCGTCATCTCACTGAACACTCGTCACTTCAGTGGACACTCGTCACCTCACTGGACACTCGTCATCTCACTGGACACTCGTCACTTCAGTGGACACTCGTCACTTCAGTGGACACTCGTCACCCCACTGGACATTCGTCACTTCAGTGGACACTCGTCACTTCATTGGACACTCGTCACTTCAGTGGACATTCGTCACTTCAGTGGACACTCGTCACCTCACTGGATACTCGTCACTTCTGTGGACACTCGCAACCTTACCAGAGAAAATATGACTGGTAAAACACCTCATTGGGCTCTGTTAACCTCACTAATGAGGTATTAGGCGTCCTAACCTCACAAGAGAGGTATTAGCGCTTGTTACCTACCTCATTGGGCACTCGCTGGGTGCACGCGAAGGCCTCAGTGGGCGTGGTCAGCACTAGCTTATCGGCGAGTGCAGGTGGCTCGGCACAGAGCGCGATGCCAGGCTCCACAAAGTCCACTTTAACCCAGTCCGAAAGCCAGGCCAGGCCGCAGTCGCAATAAAGGGGGTTGGCGCCTAGAGCTCTGATAAAAAATAAAAATAAATTCGATTCAATAATACAAATATATATCACGGAGTGTTGATAAATTAAAAATACCTCGGTGAAGAATAGATTAGATTGACGAGATTTCAAGTTAAGCATGAATGACCGTTTGAGGCTTTTGTCAAAACGTGAACGGTCGGCGGAGATCACAGTATGGGGCGGTGTAGCGTATGACAAATAACTGAATGGGTCAAGCTCTAATCAGAAGAGACAGTTTATAACTAGCTAGTCTAATAGATGCAGAAAAATAAAACTCACATATGTGTTATGAAGTCCAAGTTGCGGAAGGTTCCTTCGGGGATTCTTGAGATATCGTTGCCGTGCAGGGATCTGCGAAGGAGATAAAGTCGACTCTCGAGGATCAGGAAAGGAGTGGCTTGAACTTACGCGTGGTTGAGAGACACAACAACTGATAAAAGCAATAGGTAAAAGCCAATTGCGAGGTGCGTCGATCTTTCGGCAGTTTAGAAAATATTATTTATCGAACAAATAAGTAAAGGTAAACCAAGTGCTTCAAATATCTATCGAGTTTACTACTGCATAAGCATGGAAAAAATGAAAATGCATCACACGCTATCTTTCCTCACCAGGAACCTGCAATAATACATCAGCTAAGTCGAACTAGGTATCGCTGAACATTTAGCCACTGAGTACAGACGAGCGAGCCCTCGGACACTGTATCCTGTGCAGGAGTCCCCTACTCACAGTATCCTGAGCTTGGTGAGTCCTGCGAGGGCATCCCTCTGCATGCACTGCAGCTTGTTAAAGGAGACGATCCTGCAGGAAAAGATAATAGACTAGGTAGGTAGGTGAGTAGAGCGGTGGGGGTTAGAAGTGCTCCTCGATGAGAGGTAGCTATCAGTCTTCGGAAGACGAATGCTTTCGGATTACCCTTCGTAATTTGGTTGGAAAATGTTTGTGCTAAAATGAAGTATTGACGTTCGGATAATTTGACAGTTTCAACAACTAAAAACTGGCAAGATTGTCGTTAGTATCAGCTGTATTCAGGTGTAGGAGAATGAACCGGAAATAAATCAGTTACACAAGAAAAGGCGAACAAAACAACCGAGAGAATCCTAAAAGAAGAAGCAGCGACCCTATAGGAGGAGAGTGGCGGCAACTCACAGCGTGGACAGCTGTGACAAGCGCGAGAAGGTGTTGTTCTGCAACACAGCGATCTGGTTGTTGCTGAGGTCCCTGGGGAACAAAAGGGTGAAATTACGGAATGCTCGATGGGCTGGGCTCTATTTATCCATCAAATCTTCAAATAGAACGCTATTCCCCGTCAACGAAAATTCAAGTAAAGTGTAGTCTTGTCATATAGAGTAAAGACTTTGAATGGAAGCTTATCTCCACATTAGGCTGCCATCGTTATAACCAGAAGAACAAAGATTAGATTAGAGTGACGAGGCTCCCTAGCGCGCTGAAGTTAGCATCCTTCTGTCACCAAACGTCAAACCAGCAACCAGTGCTGCATTAAGTTGTAGATAACTTTTCATTAGATTAGAGTGATCGGGTTTCCTATTGCGTACAGCCAATGTCCATCACGAGGCGAATGTCAGAGGAATGCACGGGTGTCACAGGAGTTACAAGAAACTCTTACGGTCCTGAGTCTATATGATCCCATCACTCCTTGAGTGGCAGCAAGAAGGATCAACACTCGACCTACCCTGCTCCAGAGCAGCAAGGATTCGAAATCGTTCTTACGATGCCGGAGGCAAAGCGCCCCACCTCCTACTGAGGAGGAAGATGAAGAGGAGACAGAAAACGGGGATCCCATACAGGATATCTATGTACACTCAATGTGGGGAGTCTCATGCATGCGAACAGCATGAATGGAAATCAGGAAAATTAAGAGTTGTAAAAACGGTTCATGGAAGACTGAGTGCAACTTGACTGTAATTAGCCACTCGAAGGGAGAAATGTTAGGATTTTGTGTGCGTGCGCGTGCGCGCGTGTGTGCGTGTGCGCGTGCGTGTGCGTGCGTGCGTGCGTGTGTGTGTGTTCACGCGTGTGTGTGTGTGTGTGTGTGTGTGTGTGTGTGTGTGTGTGTGTGTGTGTGTGTGTGTGTGTGTGTGTGCGTGCGCGCGT
>SDVV010005598.1:0-19086 GCA_016164225.1 Gammarus roeselii | reverse complement strand
AAGGGGAGGCGCCTCGCGTTAATGTTTGAGATTGGAATTGTCCAATGAGAAAAGCTCGACCTCTTTAGCTAACGGCTAAAGGGCGTGTCCTCGGATTTACTGGTGTCCCATTGGCACCCAAGTTATTTTGTTATTTTTATATTTAACACATGGCCCTCATACAATTCTATAGCAGGCACCGAAATGCTGACCTTTCCACTTGTTGTACAGTCACAAATGGCCTACACTTACAACGGCTCTCGTCTATGCAACCTAACCCGGGACAGACGTTATCCTAACTGACACAAGAAATGCTGACGTCTCCACTTGATTGACAAGCACAAATGGCCAACACTTACAACGGTTCTCGTGCGAGTAGAAGAAATACACAAAACGTACAGACTTAAAACTAGGCATCAATGTAGATATCAACACGACGGAGTTATTTAGTACAACAAAACTGTCCTACGCTTACAGAAGTACAGTTTGGAATCCTACCCAGGGCCCGTAGTCGCTGACAGCAGCGACTATACATGAATATAAATAAAGCGATATGCAAAGTGTATAACACATCTGTAATATTATAGTACGTCTGAAGATGTCCTTTACGTTCTCGAAACATGTTTGGTAACTGTTAAAGCAGACAAACTTTGTATGTTTCTTCAGCAGAGTGTACAATGATTCGAATTTAGTGCTGAAATTCGGTACAAATCTACTGTAATAGGTACACAGTCCTACAAAACTCTGCACTTCTTTAACGTTAGACATGGGACCTCTAAAATTGCCTGAATTTTTAGGGAGTATGGTCGTGCCCCTACGTTCGAAAACACGTGACCAAGGCATTCGACACAATTTGTAAAAAAAAAATGATTGTCTAATGCGTCTAGATGGTGATCCTAAGTTCTAGAAAGCACTGATACTCATCCATATAACATATTGTATTGGAAATGCTAGAAAGAACATGAGAAATGAAACACTGGAGTATTACACTGGCAGGAGATATGCCGAACGGTAAGTAATTATACTGGAAAAATCTCTCTGGAATATTAATTCGCATTTGTTCACAAACTGATTATTGACCGACCATATCGTGTTTCTCTTCACAGGCCATATCGTGTTTCTCGTTACAGACCATATCGTGTTTTTCTTTCCGGGCGTGAAGTGTAAGACTTTTGTTCAGTGTTAAATTATAATAAGAAGCATTGAAACTAGTGGCCTAATTTAATAAATTTAATAATAGTGCGTGTGCGAGAAGTAAGCTAAGTGAGTAATAAGCCGCGCCTGTGAAAAAAAGGGCAAAGATTCCCCCGTATGAAGTCTGAGAGATGCCTCCTACTCTGGCGGACTGCTCGATCTGCTTTGCCAGGATAAGCCGGAGCGTCTTCAGAAACCTCACGGGAATCCTCGTCTGCCGGTTCTGTGAGCTGGACGACAGGCTCGACCGGGTCATGGTAACCTTCCAGGGCCTGCGGCGGAGGGACGACGACGACGATGGAGAGAACGGGAACCTTGCGGGGAACGTCTTTGTCCTAGAGGAGCAGCTGCGCACTGTCGCCAGTGAGTATGTGGCGATGAGAGAGGAGATTGGCAGGACTTGTGAGTTCGTAGCGGAGGTGAGAGCCGAGGTGTGTAAGGTCTAAGAGGACCTTGTTAGTAAGCGTGATTTAGAGAGTTTCGCTGCAGACCTCAGTAGAAACTTACGTTCTGATATGGAGAAGGCTAGTAAGAGCCTGGCGGAACAGTTAACGAGTTGGCAGTTCATGCTTTACAGCTGGATGCCTCTCCATCCAGATGTAAAGCATGGACTGCCAACTCGTTAACTTTTACTAGTTTGCTCGTCTGTTCCACCAGGCCCTTACTAGCCTTCTCCATATCAGAACGTAAGTTTCTACTGAGGCCTGCAACAAAACTCTCTAGATCACGCTTACTAGCAAGGTCCTCTTGGACCTTACACACCTCGGCTCTCACCTCCGCTACGAACTCACAAGTCCTGCCAATCTCCTCTCTCATCCCCACATACCCACTGGCGACAGTGCGCAGCTGCTCCTCTAGGACAAAGACGTTCCCCGTTGCTCGATCACGCAGGAATCTTGGTGGTTTTGCTCTGTCTTTTTATCGTTACGTATTGAGTAAGAGTCTGCAACGGCAGCACGCATCCACCCCTAAGCCCATGCCAGGGCTACCAGTGCTGGATGTGAGCTCGCAACTCACTTCCACCCTTAAACCCAAACTCGGGGTACCTATTTCCCGCCAGGACAAGAGGTCATCGGCTGCCCGGGGTCCTATCCTGGGTCCTATCCTCTTCCTCATCTATGTGAACGTATGGACGCAGGGCTTTTGTCCAAGGTATCGAAATTTGCTGACGACACAAGGCTCTGCCATGCAGCATGGAGGGAGGGAGACAGAGTTGAGATTCAGCGAGATCTCGAAAAACTCGTCCAATGGTCGGATGCATGGCAGATGCCCTTCAATGTTGCAAAATGTACAGTTATGCACATGGGGTATCGCAATGCCAACTTCAACCACACGATGGCAGGAAGCGATCTTGCAATTGTTGACCAGCAAAGAGACTTGGGTGTCCAAATCTCGAAAGATTTAAAATGGGGCGCGCAGGTCGAAGAAAGTTACAAGATTGCCAATCGTAACCTTGGCTATATCTCCCATGACTTCCTATGCAAAAATAAGGACATTGTTTTATCGTTGTACACGTCCCTCGTCCGTCCCTACCTCCAGCATGCAGTCCAATTCTGATCTCTACACATGAAGAAGGACATAGCTAAACTGGATCGAATCCAGCTACTAAGCTCATCCCGCAGCTACGCCACCACAGCTAAGAGGATAGACCTAAAGTGCTTAGCTTCATCATCCTCGAGCAACGAAGGCTGAGAGGCCAGCTCATTGAAACCTTCAAATACCTGAAAGGATTCAACAACGTGAGCCATGTCGAACTGGGCGAAACTTGGGGAAAAACGTTTTGCTACGACTATAGCGCAACACTTTTTCCCGATCGCAATCTCACGGGCTTGGAACAACTTACCAGCCGCGGTAGTTGCTCTGAATCCGTGAATGCGTTCAAAAACGCGCTCGACAAGCACTGGGCTACGTGACTCGTTTAAACTAAGAACGACACGATTTATCAAGAGCTCTCGAGATTATAATTATAGGGATATAGGGAAGGAGCATGACACGGCTCTCTTCACAATTCAAGCTATTACTACTAATAAAACCATTATTAGTAATAATAATAGCATTGTCGCTGGTAGTAGTAGTTGTTGATTATTACTCGTAATTTCATTATCAGTAACAATGTAACGATTGCTACTGCTGACCAACTCAAGCGACTGAAAAACTTCTCATCGGAACGGAACGCTTTCTACCATAAACATTACAAGTACAGGCATACTGATAATACTGCATTGCAAGTACAGGCAGACTAATAATATCTCATGAACGATCATTCTACAGGAATTCACCGGGTGAAATGTGTTCCGGCGACTCGCATCCACCCCTAAGCCCGCGCCAGGGCCACCGGTAATGGGTGTGAGCCCATAACGGTACTTGCAATCACCCATTCCGCTAGCCTTCGAGGCCATCTGCTGTCTTAACGGGACAAGCAGATGCAGGGACTATGGTATCCTGAAAATCGACACCGCCTAAGAAGAAGGCTTGCTCAACTCGATGCGGCGGTGAAAACTTGAAGGGATACCATATATTTTTACTCTTTATTTTTCATTCTTCTTATGTGGCACGGTGCCAGCATTTACCACCACACCCGATGATATACGAAAATCGAACCCGCACCAAGAGGAGAGCTCCTGCTCAACTCTGTGATACGGCCTAGATTCGACGGGTATCATCCATTGCTGAAGGCAACGAATAGCTTCCTACGGAGGAATCTTGCTGACACAATGGCATTTTTCTTCTTACTTTTCTACCCTACCTGTGGGAGAGGGAAGAAATGAGAAAAATGGGGAGAGATAGCCAAAATTGCGAACTAGTGTGGGTGAAGTCTGCCGGCGACTCACCCCACACCCCATGATATTCGAAAATTGAACCCGCGCCAGGAGGAAAGCTTTGCTCAACTCTACGGTACGACGTAGATTCGACAGATATCAACTATTGTTGAGGCAATGAGTATTTCCCCATAGAGAGACCTTGTCCACACGACGGTATTTTTCTTTTCACTTTTCTACCCTCCCTACGGAAGAAAAAGAGAGTAGAAAAATGGGGAAAGATAGATAGCTGCAACAACGGCTTATCCCCTCATCGCATGCTATGCGAAAATCAAACCGCACCAGGAGGAGAGTGCTGCTCAACTCTAAGGTACAAAGTAGATTCGACAAACTAGTGCGGGTGAAGTCTGCCGGCGACTCAGCGGCGCTTTCCGATTAGCATCAACGGTGGCTCACCCCCACCCCTCATGATATATGAAAATCGAGTCCGCACCAAGTGGAGAGCTTTTGCTGAACTCTACGGTGCGGCGTAGATTCGACCATATCATCCATTGTTGAGACAGTGAGTATCTGCCCATTGAAGGACCCTGTCTATACGATGGTATTCCCTCTTTTTTTTCTCCACTCCGTGTCAGGAGGGAAAAAGAAAAATAAAGTTGATTGATATTAAATATACTAGACCACATATAACAGTCCCTTGGAGATGCCCGTCTGGCATCTCGTCTTGAAATATCTTGGAGATGCCTCTCTGGCATCTCACTGTGAAATATCTAGGAGATGCTCCTCTTGCATCTCATTTGCTTTCCCTTGACTATCGTCTAAAAATTCAAAATGCAAATTCTGATCTCTTGCCTCTTTTAACTAAATTCTGCGATAACTATTCGTCAAATGTAAAAATGTCTCATTTGACTAAACTCGGGAGTTGCCACGAGCAACTTTTTTAGGTGAAGTCCTTCTGACATCTCACATGAAACTTGAAATGCTCTTGTAGGACCAATATACATTTGCACTCATCAAAATTTCATGACATTTTTGAAAATTCCAACCTATACTCTAGATTAGCCAAGGGCAGGTCTATCCTTAGGAGAGGTCACTCCGACGTCTCACCTTGAAGTGAGACAGCCTTCAAGGCACCGCTTACGTACAGAAGACCCAATCTTCTGAGCACATGGGGAGGACCACTACCCGGGCAACTGGATGTGCTGCTCTCCTGAATGTGCACATACTTGTCAAAATGTATTGCCTATATGCTCCTTTGAAGTAGACTCAATACCTAGTTGGAGTCCGTCTGACCCAACCTCTGGGGCAAGCCGACAGGCATGCGCTCGAGAAAAAGTATGAGTCCTCTGAGCGTATGGGCGTGGCCGTCTCTGCTCGAACGTCTGAGATGTTACCGTCTGAAACCTAAATTTTTCTCTTCGCTTCTTGTTCGCCCCGTTCCTGAACAAGTCAACCTGACTCTCGACCGTTTCTTCTCCGGGGCTAAAATACCCCGGGTAGTAGTGAGTGGTGGTGGTAGGTAGTGGTGACAGTAGTGGTGGTCCTTCTCCTTCCTATCCTTACAACCTCCCTTTTTCTGTATGTGTGCGTGAATTTCTAAAGCCTTGTTGACTAACCCCTACTCTTCTTTCGCTTCTTTCAAAGGAAACACTCGACATGAGCACTCGTGCTCGTTTGTTTTCCTTATTCTATTCTAATCTCATGAGTGCGTTTATTTGGATTGGAAGTTGTGCGTGCGCGTTTCGTAAATCAATACGTAAAAATACTTCATCATCTCTTATGTACAACAGCAGGTAGTCTAGAGAAAAAAAGTCATACATAATCCTTTTCGTGAATTTGCTGACCGTCAATGCGTAGTTACCGCATAGTCTTATTTTACCAGTAAGCTTTAAAACTGCAACAACTGGGCAAGCCAATCACAGTGATCCAGTATTTCAATTATACCAGCGTACTCTAAATTCGGTAGCACTTCCATCAGAGGCATGTGTATCGCAATGGTACACATCTTGGTCTACAGGACAGGACTTCCATTAGAGGCATGTGTATCGCAATGGTACACATCTTGGTCTACAGGACAGGACTTCCATTAGAGGCATGTGTATCGCAATGGTACACATCTTGGTCTACAGGACAGGACTTCCATTAGAGGCATGTGTATCGCAATGGTACACATCTTGGTCTACAGGACAGGACTTCCATTAGAGGCATGTGTATCGCAATGGTACACATCTTGGTCTACAGGACAGGACTTCCATTAGAGGCATGTGTATCGCAATGGTACACATCTTGGTCTACAGGACAGGACTTCCATTAGAGGCATGTGTATCGCAATGGTACACATCTTGGTCTACAGGACAGGACTTCCATTAGAGGCATGTGTATCGCAATGGTACACATCTTGGTCTACAGGACAGGACTTCCATTAGAGGCATGTGTATCGCAATGGTACACATCTTGGTCTACAGGACAGGACTTCCATTAGAGGCATGTGTATCGCAATGGTACACATCTTGGTCTACAGGACAGGACTTCCATTAGAGGCATGTGTATCGCAATGGTACACATCTTGGTCTACAGGACAGGACTTCCATTAGAGGCATGTGTATCGCAATGGTACACATCTTGGTCTACAGGATCTGGGTTGGCAGTCGCTATCAACCTAAATACTAACATCCTGTTTCACATTGCTCCTAAAATAAGGAGACAAAAAACTGAAGGACTTGATGAATAAACTGCATTCTGTTACCAGCCTAACAGAAGAAAGTTCCTATGGTATGTTTACAGAGCCGTTGATTTTTTTTGCATAGGTCTTTATAGCAAACAATGGTGACAGGCTATTATTTACGGCAAGAAAGTATATTGTTAAATAATTTTTGATTTTTTTTGTTGGAGTGTTATTTCACTGATGAATTTGAAGGCATTGTTGCCGTAATCTTTATCTTTGTGGTACGTCATTTATACTTAGCGCTTCAGATATTGTGTATCATATCTACTGTCGCTATGGAAGCTGAATTACCTGTAGCTAATTATAGCTCTTTCTAACATCCGTTTAGACTGCAACGTACCACTAGCGGGGATCTTCCTATTTTCGGCAATAATCAGTTAAACTCAATAACGCAAAAATGTCAAATTCGGCCACAGTAGCATTTGGGGTCCATCAAGGTTCGATACTTGGCCCTTTGTTGTTCCTGGTTTTTGTAAATGACATCGACTGTAAACTACCAAAAAATCAAGCGAAAATGGTAATGTACGCCGATGATGATCAAATATTGCTTCCCCAAAAACCGTCAGATCTGAATGCGCTGAAAGACGACGCTGAGACAGCCGTAACTAATTTGAAATCTTGGTATGATATAAATGGACTCAAGCTCAACTCTGAAAGAAACAAATACATCTTGTTCGGCTTGAACTCAAAAAGAAAAGCAGTTCCAACGAATTTCTCTATCAGGATAGGCAAATCTGACATTCCTGTTGAAGATAAAGTTATAAATCTGGGAGTATCGTTTGATCCCGATCTTTCCTTCCAACACCACACAACTACTTTGTGTTTCAACTTGAATGGAACACTTTTATTCCTAAACTTCGCAAAAAATAATTGGATTTCAAATCAAGATTACTGATTGTCCACGCATTAACTACTGTCTTTTAATTTGGGGGAAATGCACCAAACTCAAAGAGAGAAAGTGCAACGCTGTATAAACTTTGCAGCAAGACTAACATGCGATGGTAACCACAAAAAACGAGATCACGTGAGTCTTCTCCTCAAAAAATTACAGTGGCTCAATATCGACAACAAACTGGCACTCCATGAGTCGATCAGAATTCATAAAGATCTTTTAGAAAAACATTCACCCGACAGCCAAAGGCTGTCGATTTACAAGAAATAATGATACTCTGCACGTTGAACACAGGAAAACAGAAACTGCCTGTCGAGATTTTTCGATCACTGGACCAAAATCCTGGAACAACCTCCCAACAAGCCTCAAGAATCTTGAATCCAACACGTCCTTCAAGAATAGGCTTAATGAACATTTATTGACCGATCAATTCGAAACGGTAACTTTGCCCACAAACATTAGCTAAATGCATAACACCAGTAACCAGAAAATGCATGCTGTTTTTGAGCATGTCCAAAACTACCACCACCATAACTCTCAACATTGAGACACCATCTAATCGTTTTTACTCTGACGAAACATATGTTTTCTATGTTGCTAACGATCACAATAGTCTTCGCCAATTACCATGAGTTTTAACTATCGTTTTGTCTATTGCTATGTTTTAAATGTTCCAGTCGTTTTAGTATAATTAAAATACGAACTCAGTCTTTTCGAGGAACGATAGGCTTTGACAAAGACTAACTCGATTTTAATATAATTCATTGAATTATTTCTAACAATTACTGTACCATTTTTGATGATACAATCATTGCATTATAAGCTAATATTTTGCTTTGTCGTCTATAACAGAAGTTTATTCATCCGACTTGTGTACTCTAGCATTGTATTATTCTGATTGTCAATAATTTAATCATTTCCCAGTGGTCTTGAAGTATGTGTATTGTATATTCAGTTGCTTGTTATGTATTTTATGTATAGCTTTTTTTGTATAACTTATGTCGCATTTTCACTCCTTCATTATTAATACAATGGTTTAGACCCATCTTTACAATATGTTAGCGCTTTTCAATTTCCCAACCCGATATTGTATTCATATCTTCTGTTTAATCCATGCACATAATGTAGACTACTCATCACAATATGTTAGCACATTTTGATGTTCCAGCCCCATGTTCTCGGGACTCTAACCACATGCATGCGTGATTTCCCACCCCATGTACTTGTTATTTTCCCACCCATGTATTTTGTTATTTTTTCACCCAAATTACTTCTTATTTTTCAACCCCGCCTGTCACTGGTTGTCCCAACGCGATGTAATCGGAATTATTTTGTCAAAATAGACATTTTATGTACGTGCACAGAGGATACTATTGTAAATGATATTTCGCTCCATATAATCCGAACCGGCGGTCCCTAGTGATTAGCTGTGACGAATTCAAATTGAACTCTCGCTTCCGGTAATTCAAGTAGCTTAGTTGATAATGAAGTTTTCATGTCTTATGTTTAAAAATTCATTTATTTCACAAAAAAAAATAAAACCCGTTGCCAGACGATGGAGATAAATGATCTAATAATAATAATAATATTTGGCACCTGGCCTCCCCTATGCAGTGATTAATAAAAACTCATTGTCTACTATTCCACTGCTCACTCCAGGTTTGTTTTCACTGCCGCTGCCAGATGGTACCTGCTCCTTCTTTCGGTATCTGCTCGCCTTCTTGACATAACGGAATTGTTTGTAATTTTCTAACCCCGGCTGATTGCTGTCCTTTTGAAGTGCGCCGAAGCGGTTGCTGACCTCCGTTGACTGCGGCACGTTGGGTGTCACAGGTATGAAGTCTAGCAGGATGTGTTCTTCTGGGGGGGCCTGTATTGCTCAGCTTCGTCGATGTGATTAGCTTAATTCTGTCGTGGTGTAGGCTTTTGATTTACGCGTCTTAGCTAGGGGACCTACTTATGAGCACTTATTGCATTTAATTTTGCATCCAAAATACTTTTTGTTGTGTGTTCCCACTGGATGAATATTTTATGCACACGTAACTCTCGTTTACCTGCGTAGCCGACTTGTCGTTTCCGTGCGGTTTTCTAAAGCCTTTTGAGTAGAGGTCTGGTCTTGGTAAACGCTGAGGCCGGTTCTGGTATATTCTTCCACCTGACCGCTCGTCGGAGACAATTTTTCATATTTCTACCGATGTTTGCTCGAGTGTCTTGCCTCTCATCACCGCATCATTGAAGTTCTTCCCTATCCAGTCAGTGATTAGTGCTGTAATAATTTTGGTGGATAGTAGTCCGGTGATAAATTGATTAAGAAAGAGCCTACTCCTGCAACATTCTTAGTATTCAAACATGTTACCCGACTCATTGAGGGATGGAACGGAACTCTCCATCCTCTCTCTTTCCCGCTGTTTTCACCTCATAAATCGTACCGATGCTCTAATGGCTAACTTCTTCGTTGAGTAGATTGTTTCCAGAATTACAACCAACTCGTCACATGTTGCCCTCTTCTATACTTTCTGGTGTAATTTCTGTTCAATTTTAGTATTCACGTTTCTTAGTAAGCATGATCCCAGCAGTGACGCCCTTTCTTGCTGGTCATTCTTTCCAGCTATCAGGGTCGGTAGTTCTGGAATGCAAACCTTGCCAGGAAATTTTTTGTTACTTCTGAGTTGGGGCTGTTCATTCTCTGCAATTGTACATTGTCTTCAGCCATTTCAATGTTGACCTTTTTTAAATTTCACAAATGTTTTTTTTGCTGAATTCTTCACCTCATCGCAAAATTTATATCATACGATATTGTAGGCAGAGGACTTCTAAGGAAACACGAATTAGTTTATCAGTGAATTATATTCATAGAATGTTATCGGAATAAAAACACAAAATGTGATTGTGGAACGAGTGAGAGGGAATCCACCGCAGTCAACCTGCGAGATCGAGCTCGCTTGAATACTGACTGTCCTTTCAGCTCCATATCCTCTCGCTGCTGGTACATGCAATATCACACCTACACATCACGTAGACCCACGTGGACGGACCAAAAAGTTGCTTCCGAGCTGTCCTGGGTGGATGTTCAAGCAATTTGATTTGTTTTCAGCGACGTCTTCGAGTTTTATCTAACCACTTAACTAATTCGATATAACACCCGCGCTATTAAGATTAGGATGTCTACAACTGGATGAGTCGTCTTGTTACTAATTGCAATGTCGTGTTATACTACCAGAACGAAGGAGCCTCCTTTTCTATAACATGTCTAATCCTGACGACTTTGCTAGTGCATAGCTTTTATGGATAGTATAAGACATTGTCTAGTTAGCTGCCGCCCTTACATACTACACAGACTGACATTCTACCGAGGCCTGCGCTTGGATTCCTACGGTTCAATCGATTTTCTATTCTACAGGCAGGCATATGATACACTCCTTACAGCCGTTCAGAAGAAATAACAAGTCAATGTGAGAATTAAGTGTTTATTGTTGGGAGGATTACACAATTCAACAATGGTTATGTGGGATTATAATACGTCATTGCAGCTTTTTTATAAGTTACTCTAGTAAACTTTATCGGCGTGATGAATCCAAATTCGCCTATAATGGAAGACCATGTCCAGTGGTGTACGGAAACAAATCTACACGTGTGGATAATCAATACGAGTAAGCGATAAAGGCATACGAGTGAGTATTTAAGTTTGCATATGGCCACTGCGCACTCAGAACGAGTAACGATAAGGGCATGTGAGTGAGTATGTAAGCTTGTATATAACCACTGCATTATGGATGCATGTGGGTACAGATTCACATACAAATTACTTTGCCTCTGTATATATAATGCAAGACCACGTCGCCGTATCTCCAGCGAGTATCAATGTATTTACATGTTCTGCAGCCCTGGCGCGCGATCTAATCTATACATGGCTTAGCAAGTGTTCTTTTAGCTTCAAGTTTTCATCGGCAACTTGTTTTGCTTTACAGAGCGTGAGATAAGCGATCATAGATTGACGTATTTAACATTGAGGTTGGGATTTAATACTGTACAATGCATTTTTGTTATTCACATACTGAATGGGTTTAACACAATACTTTTTGTGTTGTATAAGGAAATCAGTTAGGCGTTTTATTAATGAAAATAAATGCAAAACGGGAACGAAAAATTATCGCTCAATGTCAGTCCTGCTCATCATGAACAAATTTTTGGAAAAGTTGTGCTGTATGCTCCATTTGTATCAATAGCCTACCTAGCCAAAATCCTAATTTCTTAAAAGCTGTGAATAATACAGAACATGTATTAATACACCGGAGGTGTTCATTATGGATTTAATAGTAGTAAAGTCAATGTTTGAATTTTTATGGACCTCGAATGTGTGAACCAATCATTTTTGGTGCGAATTAACAGCTTCATGGAGTTAGGATCATTGACGAAACTGTATAAAAAGTTATCATCTTCATAAAAAACACCTAATGAATTGGAATAAACAATCATTATCTGTCAGTACGCTTAATTTCCTTTCTGACCTTACAACTTTCCTTTTTCTGTATGTGTGCGTGCATTTCTAAAGCCTCGTTGACTATCCCCCACTCTTCTTTCACTTCTTCCAAGGAACAACCCAACATGAGCACTCGTGCTCGTTTTGTCTCCTTATTCTAAAGTAATCCAATCTAATGTGGGAGTACCGTAAGGGTCGATCCTTTGATCCTTACTCTTCCTTACCGACATCATTAATATATGGTAAACACAAGCGACAGTATATCCTTTGTCCTTTTTTGCAGATGATGCTACAGTGTACATGGCTAGAAAACCCTCAATGATACAACTACATGTATGAACAACCAAGATGATGCCACAGTGTACATGGCTAGGAAAACCCTCAACGATACAGTTACATGTATGAATAACCAAGATGATGCTACAGTGTAAATGGCTAGGAAACCCTCAACGATACAGTTACATCTACGAATAACCAAGATGATGCTTCAGTGTACATGGCTAGGAAACCCTCAACGATGCAGTTACATGTATGAATAACCAAGATGATGCTACAGTGTACATGGCTAGGAAACCCTCAACGATACAGTTACATGTATGAATAACCAAGATGATGCTACAGTGTACATGGCTAGGGAACCCTCAACGATACAGTTACATGTATGAATAAGCAATTGGAACGCACTTAAATCTGGTTCACATCTATTATTTTGACACCAAACCCCGCAGAACGTGATATATTCTACCAGTGGTAAGATACCCATTCCTAACACCCAGGCCAAATTAAAAATCAGTCAGTTGCATTTAACGAAAACAAAGTTTTTCAGTGTAATAGACAACGAGTAACTAACTGAAAAGATCGCGTATCGTTTGTTGCTGAAAAATTATTCAAATCGTCTGGTAATCCTTAATAAAATTCAAAGTTGTCTAACAACTCGTCCAAATTATTATTTTAAATTGCAGCCTTTTTCATCCCGTTCTTCTATACTGTTTAAACGTGTATACCATATACCAATCATTCTTTATCAGAAGCGTGTCATTACAACACAATCACATGCTAACAGACGTGACCACACTATGTCTCGCTTTTGTCGTCGGGATATCCTCCCTGAGCATCTGATCATTAACATTTTCGCTGCGTTGTTTGTTTACAAAGCTTTGAATAAATAAACTTAATTTGATGCACAATCTTCGTAATAATACGAATTTGAAAATTCACCGTAACTCATCAACATAACCCCGACTGTTTTTTTTTCATAGGAGCTGTCAAAATCCTACCTTCCTGAACAGTAATTTATTTCATTTATGCAAATTACCATGCCAAGTCTTTGTTATAGATCAGTGTAATTTCCTTTCCATCTATTGAGTTTTTTTCCAGTTAACTAAACTCATAATTCCTTTTGTCTCGTTCATGTGGAAACATATTCAATTACCATTCCCATTTTTATTTCTTATTTGAATGTTTTTTTTTTTATCCTGTGCATATGTAACCTACTACGTGAATTATGTATTAAGTTTCCATATTTGTTATTCGTGTGCAGAACACAACGTGAGTAAATGTGATAT
Organism: Gammarus roeselii; assembly: GCA_016164225.1. Lineage (NCBI taxonomy): Eukaryota > Metazoa > Arthropoda > Malacostraca > Amphipoda > Gammaridae > Gammarus > Gammarus roeselii. Next base: position 5,492 of record SDVV010005598.1, on the reverse strand, counting down.
ACAATCTCATTATGAACATTCTTTATACTCAGTTCCTTTATTAAAGATTAGTATGAGCAGCATATGGTTACGATTAAGTAAATGTGAGTCTACCTATCATATTAAATTTTTTTTAGGAAAATTACTAGTTCAATGCAACGTTTTCTTCTGTCATGACATATTGAACAAGTGAAATAGAGAAATTCCTCCAATAAAATTCACAGATTTGGAAGATATAACGGATATTTTACTAACATCAATTAGCTAGAAGGTAATATTACGTATGTTAAAGTAGCAAATGTTGTGATCAGAACAGCTCCCGCTGCCGAAGACTTGAAACACAGTATCTGAATAGTGTGGTACTTTTGTAGCTTTTCAGTTGCGATTAAACCTACAACAAAGAGTAAAGCGCTAAATCATTAAATCGGTTAAACTGGCTTAGATTTATTGTGCTTCTTGTCAATGCAGATAACGAATACTATACCGGTCATGTAGGAATGAAGTGTACGAATACTATTCCGGTCATGTACGAATAAAGATTATGAATACTATACCGGTCATGTACGAATAAAGAGTCCGAATACTATACCGGTTATGTATGAATAAAAAATCCTAATACTATTCCGGTCATGTAGGAATAAAGAGTACGAATACTATACCGTCATGTAGGAATAAAGAGTACGAATACTCTACCGGTCATGTAGGAATAAAGTGTGCGAATACTATACCGGTCATGCAGGAATAAAGAGTACGAATACTATTCCGGTCATGGACAAATAAAGATTACGAATACTATACCGGTCATGTGGGAATAAAGAGTACGAATACTATACCGGTTATGTAAGAATAAAGAGTCCGAATACTATTCCGGTCATGTAGGAATAAAGAGTACGAATACTATACCGTCATGTAGGAATAAAGAGTACGAATACTATACGGTAATGTAGTAATAAAGAGTACGAATACTATACCAGTCATGTAGGAATGAAAATTACGAATACTATCCCGGTCATGCAGGAATAAAGATTACGAATACTATACCGGTCATGCAAGAATAAAGATTACGAATACTATACCGGTCATGCAGGAACTAAAGATTACGAATACTAAACCGGTGATGTAGGGCTGAAGATTACGAATACTCTACCAGTCATGTATGAATAAAAATCACGATACTATACCTGTCATGTAGGAATGAAGGTCACGAATACGATACCGATGTTGTAGGAATAAAGATTACGAATACTATACCGGTCATGCAGGAATAACGAGTCGAATACATACCGGTCATGTAGGAATAAAGATCACGATACTCTACCGGTCTTGTATGAATGAAGATCACGAATACCATACCGGTCATGTAGGAATAAAGATCACGATAATATACCGGTCATGTATTAATAACGATTACGATAACTACACCGGTCATCTACGGATAAAGATTACAATTGCTATTCCGGTCCTGTAGGTATAAAGATTACGAATACTATACCAGTCATGTAGGTATAAAGATTACGATTACTATACCGGTCATGTAGGAATGAAGATTACGAATACTATACCGGTCATGTATGTATGAAGTTTACGAATGCAATACCGGTCATGCAGGAATAAAGTTTTCGAATACTATGCCGGTCATATTGGAATAACGATTACGAAAACTACACCGGTCATGTACGAATAAAGATTGCAAATACTGTGTTGGTCCTGTAGTTATATAGATTACGAATACTATTCCGGCCACGTAAAAATAAAGATCACAAATACTATATCGGTCATGTAGGAATCAAGATTACGGATGCTATACCGGTCATGTAGGCTTGAATATTACGAATACAATACCGGTCATGTAAGAATAAAGATTACGAATATACTATACCGGTCATTTACGTATAAAGATTACAAATACTATACCGGTCATTTAGGAATAAATATTACAAATACTATACCGGTTCTGTAGGTATAAAGATAACGAATAGTATACCGGTAATGTTGGAATGAAGATTACGAATATTATGCCGATCATGTAGGAATAAAGATTACAATAACTATACCGGTCATGTAGGAATAAAGATTACAAATACTATATCGGTCGTGTAAGTATAAAAATTACGAATACTATACCGTTCATATGGGAATGAAGATTACCAATACTATGCCGGTCATGTAGGAATAACGATTACTAAAACTACACCGGTCATGCACGAATAAAGATTACAAGTACTGTACTGGTCCTGTAGGTATAAAGATTACGAATACTATACCGATCATGTAGGTATAAAGATTACGAATACAATACCGGTCATGTAGGAATAGAGATTACGAAAACTATACCGATCATATTCGAATAAAGATCCCGATACTATACCGGTCATGTAGGAATAAAGATTACAACAACTATTCCGGTCATGTAGGTATAAAGATTACGAATATTATTCCGGTCATGGAGGAATAAAGATTACAAATACTATATCGGTTATGTAGGTATAACGATTACGAATACAATACCGGCCATGTACGAATAAAGTTACGTATACTGTACCGGTCTTATGAAAATAACAATCACGATACTATACCGGTCATGTAGGAACAAATATCACGAATACAATACCGGTCATGTTGGTATAAAGATTACGAATACTATACCGGCAATGTAGGTATAAAGATTGCGAATACTATATCGGTCATGTAGGAATAATGATTACAAATACTATACCGGTCATGTAGGTATAAAGATTGCGAATGCAATACCGGTTATGTACGAATGAAGATTGCTGAATTGTTTATTCCTTTATCTATTTATCATATTAATTGGAGAGTCATGTCCATGAGTAGGGAGCCAAGCAGCAGATAGGGCTAACTGCCTTGAACGTGCAACATTACTCCTACCGAAGCAGATGAACAGTTATTACACTATTAAGGTTAAATATGAATATAAATGTGGACTAGATAGAGAGAGCCTCCATTCCGCATTAAAACTCTCAACCCATGTTGTCTTTAGCCAACACTTGTCACAACAAGTGAGCACAGACGATACATGCTCGCATACAGTACCAAATATTTGGCTGCCCGGCCGGTACTGCTGTCTCCTTTTGCATCCAGTTCACAGTGTTCACACGATACTTACTGACTCGCCTTCCACATTGATAAGTTCGAGAGCCCCTCCTCCCCCTTCCCAGTTGTTCGCGTCGCCGTGGCTGGATTCAGTATACTGGAGATGACACGGCACCACCCTTCAAACATTTCAATAAGCTGGAAATGACACGGCACCACCCTTCGAACATTTCAATAAGCTGGAAATGTCATGGTTCCAGCCTTCACACCTTTCAATAAGCTGGAGATGTCACGGTTCCAGCCTTCACACAATTCAATAAGCTGGAATTGTCACGGTTCCAGCCTTCACACGTTTCAATAAGCTGGAAATGTCATGGTTCCAGCCTTCAAACATTTCAATAAGCTGGAAATGTCACGGTTCCAGTCTTCACATATTTCAATAAGCTGTAAATGTCACGGTTCCAGCCTTCACACATTTCAATAAGCTGGAAATGTCACGGTTCCAGCCATCAAACATTTCAATAAGCTGGAAATGTCACGGTTCCAGCCTTCACACATTTCAATAAGCTGGAAATGTCACGGTTCCGGCCTTCACACATTCAAATTTATTTGGGATGTCACGGTACCACCTTTCCCACATCTTAGTATGCTAGAAATATCACAGCTCCATCCTTCACACATTTCATTATGTTGGATATGTCATGGTATCGCTTTTTGGACATTTTAATATGTTGGAGATGTCCCGTTACCATCCGACACACATTTCACACTGCATTATCGCTACCACGAACTTGTTACATGTAGACTCAATATGTATTCGTTACCTGTTAGTGAGAAAGTAAAACCTTTGATTAAATAGAAAGTGGAGGACAAATTGAAGCCAAGAGAAAGGTAAACATTAGAGAGGGCAGATCTGCACTTGCTTATAACTCAAGGAAATGAGATAACATGTTTTAAGAATTTTAGGTTTACCTAGGGGAAACAAGGCCCAATCAGTGATGTGTTTGGAAGCAATCGAATTGGTATGCTAATGGAAAATCCCTTTTGGACTATACGAATAATTTACAAGACAATTACAAAATATTTGTCATATGCTGCACGCTCGAGTACCTAGCTACAATTTAGTGATAGAATAATATCAGTTTTCATACGACTGAAAAGTTGACCGCAGATGGAGCTCCAGCATATGCGGAGCCTCCCAGCCCGCACAGTGATTCCCAACGGAAGAAAGCACCTACACACCCGGAACAGGTTTCCCACGCCGTATGGACGGAGAGCAGTGGGGAGCAGTGGGCCACATCCCACAAATGATGGGACTGACCACTGTGGGGACTGCGGAGGATACAGCGCCCTGGAAAGAAAATAACCCTCGGAGATAATACAGCAGAGAGGACAGAGGATACAAAACTGGAAATAATACGATGGGTCAGAGTGAAGAAGATAGATAGTAAATGATAAAGAAAGCACAGTTAAGTGAAGATAGTGTATAGTATAGACACAGTTCCTAATGGAGTCATGGCAGTAATGTGAATATACTAGTCTCCAATTTTTATCGATTTAGACATTTTAACTCTCATTGCTTTCATGTATATTACATATTTCACAGTTCATTATACGCTGAACCATATTTGTTGTTGTCTACTCCAATGATAACCAATGTGTAGAGACTTGACAAGCACAATCCTAATACTGAATTGGAATAAATTAAATAATTTGATAATCATTTGTCACGCAAACACTATTTGTTTGGAATAGAATGTAATCTTGTAACGTTTTTTCAACTAAATTAATCATATATTATGAATTTTTAAATAATATATTGGCATAATAATCAAATATTATACCAATATATTATACCCTTTTTTTTCAATGATCGATCTTTATATCATGCACCATTAGAGCCTTATACATTTAGATATTCAGTTGTAACATCCAGCAATTACACACTCCGAACAATACGCTTGGAAGCTGCTGTGGCCAATAGCCGCGACAACCGCTATTAATGGAAATTCAATAACGAGAAAAAAAATTGTTATGTAGTGCCTTTGATTTAAAAACAATGAGAAACGAATTAAAAACCCTTACCGCTTCAGGGCTAAGAAGTGAGGCCCATGTCGATGGTGCGCGCCCTGTTGTGTAGTGAGGGCAGGCCAATACATTACATTTAAAAGTATAAGTCTGAAGTAGTGTATCTGCACGGTGTTATGACTACATCGTATTCCTGCCTGCGAGTTGAACGCAGATGCGCTATTCTTCTCTTGATGTCATTAATCACCTATTGGAAACTTACTTGGTTATTCATAACGCAGCTGCCGCATCGCCATACCCTCACGAGGCAGGTTATACGTTAAATACTTATACTAGGAATTAAATCTGAACATTAGTTGTTAATTTTTTCCATGCTCCATTAATGTTAAAAATATACACATACATATATACATATACAATTTGATTTTAAT